>JAVRXN010000001.1:17442032-17689532 GCA_033556935.1 Timema podura | reverse complement strand
TGCATTTATCAAGGTAAAGATGTTGGAAGGATAGCGGGGTTCACACATACCAAATTTGAGACTTGGGCGGGTGAATTCGCTCATTTTTTTTCAGAGGCCAAAGCCACTGACTTACAAGCCCATTTATGACGGAAATATACCTGAATGTCAATGCTCCTAAAGACCTGTGCGTTTCAGAAATACATGCTTGCAACGTACCATCCTTTAAGATCTAATCTCTACCACTTGTACAGAGTAAGAATGTTTCTCAACTACTTTAAGCGCCCAGTCAAACTTAAGGTGAACGTACTGAACAGGAATCTCGCAGTTGCAGAAGATATTGTTATACTTTCCCAATTTTCACTCCGGCGCAAATGGGCATACCGTCTAAATGTCAGGCTCGCCTATTTCTTAGGGAGGGGTTCATTGTCAGCCGAGATATATCGTCTAAATGCTAAATTTGCCGTTCTTTAACCGATGGAGCCTCTGAGGGAGTGTTTATTTTTTCCAGCCGCGCAAATGCGGTTACACATCACGCCCTGTGACGTAAGGAGGTAGGAGGGTTCAATCCCTACAAGTTTGACAAGTCCTATATTGTTCAAATACGGGCACACTTCTTCTAAATTCAAACTTACCAATTATCAATCCGTTAGCGTTATTAATACTTAAGGAGTTCGAGGTTCAAATCTCGGTCGGGTAAACAAGGGGGTGTTAACTCTCCCTCTATGCAAGTGCGGGCTCAAACCTCCCAATTATCAATCCATTAGCGTGTGCCAGCCAGTGGATCAGGATTCGAACTCCTTGCAACTTAGTATTTTGCGATAGTGCTGTCCTAGACCAGGCGATAGTTTGTCACTCTCCCTCTACGCAAATGCGGGCTCACTTCTGTGATCTTTAATATTTTATGTCGGCAAAGCTGTTACGTGTATATTGCCAGCGCCTTTCTGTCACAACGTATTTTAGGGAAAAGAATGGGATTGTTAATTAGAGGGCATGAAGCACACGGCGAAAGATATCGGGGTTCGAGTCCGTAGTGGGGGGATTTGAATACCTGCCGAGGTGTACTGTTGGCTAACGCGCTAGATTTCTTTTTTTTCACATATACCAAATAATTTCGGGTAATTTACAAATAATTTATTTTTGAAAATTTAAATTTTGCTAAACATATTAGAACAATTTGGTTTAACGTTTATAATTACAGATTGGTTATTGTGATCAACAAAACTATGTGTTTATTTTTTATGAATACATCATAGTACTTATTAATTGGTCACATACAGAAATATTATTATAGAATAATAATTGATTTTTCACCTTTTGGACATAACATGTTACACATTTCACCTAGTCGAGATCAGCTCTTATCTCACGCTTGTCTGTCGTGCGTGTGTACCGAGGCCGTTTTCTTCGCGCATGATAATTTGTTTGTTTGCCTAGCCATGGACCCTAGTTCGATTCCAGATATGGGGTGAAAATGAGGGTTTAACCTTTCATAGTGATACATTAACTGCCCTAGACTGTATTTGTAGCTGTCCTAGGGTTCAAGTTTATTTTATTACACACACTTTGCGAGGGGGTCCTGATTTCGATTCCCTGTATGCTTGAAAATGTAGGTTTAACCGTTCATAGTGATACATTAACTGCCCTGGACTGTATTTGTAGCTGTCCTAGGGTTCAAGTTTTATTTTATTACACACACTTTGCGAAGGGTCCTGAGTTAAATTCCCTGCATGGTCGACAAACGCCACAAGTCCCGGGTTCGAACGCCATCGGTGATATCTAGCAGGAGAAAGCATAAATAATAACTTTGACTGTTTTCACATTTCAGCCCTGAAAAAAATTACGGAACAGCAATAATTTTATTATTTTATCTCTCTCATACGGGCGGTGTTGTAGGGTTCGAATGTCAATGACACGCAAATGTGGGTACACACCTCGCCCTGTGACGTCCCTTAGAGGGCAACAAACGCATGGCAAATGCTGTTACACATTTCACCTGGTCGACATCAGCTTTTATCTCACGCTTGTAGCCATTGTCAGGTGTCATGTGGGGTGTTTTTAACTCTCCCTCTATGCAAAGGCGGGCTCAAACCTCCCAATTATCAATCCATTAGCGTGTGGTAGCCAGTGGACCAGGATTCGAATCCCTCTGCAGTTTAGTATATTGTGAGAGTGCTGTCTTGACCTGGGGGGTTGTTTTTCACTCTCCCTCTATACAAATGCGGGCTCACTTCTGCGCTCTTTAATATTTTATTCCGGCAAAGCTGACACGTGTATATTGCCGGCGCCTTTCTGTCACAACGTATTTTAGGGTCAGAACGGTTGAAACACCTTATTCTTCTCTTGTGTTTGGTAACTAAAGAACATGAAGCAACCGGCAAAAGATATCGGGGTTCGAATCTGTGTTAGGGATTCGAATACCCGCCGAGGTGTACTGTTGGTAGTTCTCACTAAATGTTTTCCCGCTCTCTCTCCACGTAAACGCTGGAAAATTTCCTTACTCCCCCCAAAACACAGATGTGGATTCAACCTTCCCAAATCCGAATCCAGCTGGACTCGCGGTTCTGCTTCTTCTTTCGATTTTTTGTAATATTTGGGTTGGTTGAAGAGCCAGCCTCGTAAAGATTGTTAACTCACTAAAAAGAGTGCATAGTGATATATACCCGCTTCGATGAGGGAGTTCGATGTTCGAATCTTGGTCAGGTGAACTGAGGGTGGTTTTTCCCTAAATGGGTTACCACTTTCCTTCCACGCAAATAAGTTTTTTCACCCTCTCATAGTTACACTAATATTTTATAGACCGGTGGTCGCGGGGTACAAGACGTCAGGCTCGCACTAAGGGGGAAGACTATTTTAACCAAACAAAATCTCCGAAAGTATTGAACACAAATCATATATATTAGCTTTAATAAACTTGAAAAGAAATGCGAAAAAATATAGCCACGCACACACGGAAAAGGGATAAAATACACACATTTAATTAGGAAGATTCATTGATTAATTTGTAATAAATACTTACCTACTATGGTGGTCGCATGGTCTAAGACATCACTCTCGTGCCTATGCCAATGACAGGGAGTTTGGTGTTCGAATCCTGGTCAGGTGTGCTGAGGGTAGTTTATAAAAAAAATTGATTTACATTCTCTATCCACGTAAATGCTAGTACACTTCCTCTAAATTCATCCGTCCTCATCTTTCGCTCACTAGCGTAGTTAGTAAATATTTGTATAGCCTGAATAAGAAGTGGGACGTGGTGCTTTTCAAAAATACTGTGGGGGAAGGTGATAATGAGAAAATAAAACAATAGAATGATGGAAACAGTTGACTGTTAAACCTACCTGTGGATCTAAAACCCTGGTAGTATAGTCTGTAGCTAGTAGGTTCAGCTCGTATGGGGCGAATATAAGTACATTTATATATTTAAATAAACGTGCTGCATTGAAATATTAGAAGCTAGATTCTACTACTATTATGCCATAAAAATCAAAATTTAAAATGTTTTGAGTAGTTTAAAATAATTCTCAATATTTATTAGGTGGGTAACTTTAAAGAAAATATTGACTGTCTTGAGTAGAATAAAAAAATACAATCAATTTAAAAGCGGTCTTTTCTGAGAGTTAATAATAGTTTCTGATGATGGATTGTCTAGATGTGTGCCACATGAAAGGTGTCGCCTTCTCATTGGTCGAAAATAACATTTCAGTAGCTATATAGTTTGCTGTTGTCCTGCAAATCAGCACTTATTTCACTCTTGCATATTACAAACTGGCAGGTAGTTCCAGCCCGCCTAAGAGATAGCATGACAAGCTTTAAGAGACAGTATGATTGTCCTAAATAGCTGTCAGCTCATTTAAAGCTCTCACAGTTACTTTTCCGATAAAAGATGGCATGAAAATCTCGAGGAGACAAAACTCTATCGTGTGTGATAATTATTTTTGTTGCGCCAAAAGTCCCTGGTCCGAATCCCTTATTCTTTTCATGGCGTGAGCTGAAACACAACAAGGTTATTTGGCATGGGGCGACGGATCACATCATTTTAGAAACAGGCCGGGGTTTGATCCCGCAGAAAGTTCCCTTAGAACGCTAATAAATATTATAGATTCCTCGAACGTATTTAGGGAGGTTTTCCATTCTCCCTCCTTACAAAATGTGTGTGCACTTCCTATAATTTTGGCTTGCGGTTTAAATGGCTAATTTGTTAGTGTGTGTATTATCGGTTCGAGCATTAAAATTGTATTTGCTATTACTTATGAATATATTATTTCAGCGGACATTAAATTTATTTGTTGTTTAAGTGGTTTTTGTCAAAAAAGACTAGGTCCATGGGTAGCAATCTACCGTTACAATGCATCGCATGGTCTATGGCGTCCGCTGACAAAGTGATAGACACAAATGCGGGTACACTTTCTACCTGGGCTAGAAAAAGCTGGTCAACCTGTGACAGACATCCACGCATGTCGACGGTCGATACCAAACAATCAATTTTAGTAGACTTTTGTGGTGGGGATAGCGGCCCCCTCCCGCTCGTGTGAAGTGTGGTGATTTTATTTACAGCGCAGGGGTTCGATGTTCAAATCTTGACGTAATTATTTTTGGTCGCGCTCGGGTGGGGATTTTCTATACTACCTCAGAGCAAATGCTGGTACGCATCTCGCCAAAGGATTTAGGACGCTAAAATGTATTGAGTATCTGGGGGTAACCATTCATCAATCTTAGCGCACTTCCTCACGCGACAGCTGTTGAAAAATAAATGCTAGATAACGGTACTTTCCTTAAACTCGCAGAGTCAAGGTAAAGGGTGGGGTGGGGGCTTGAATGACACCGCGCCTGGGTTTCCCCAAACACTGACAAGGTAAAGGGGGGGTGGGGTGGGGGCTTGAAAGACACAGCGTTGGATTTCCCCCGACCTTGTGATTTCGTAATTCAAGGTAGCGCTCTACGCTAGTGAAAGGGAAGTCCCTGCAGACCCTGTCATTCAATATAAGCCATTCATTGCGAGAGGTCCGTCGTGGAGGGAGAGCTACATTTCCCATCCAAATAAACAAGATGTATGTTCCCCAAATAAATAAATAAACTCCATAGTCCATCCCGATAATTAATAATTAATCATCAATTAACAATAATTAATTAGAAATCATCAATTAACAATAATTAATCATCAAGAACCAAAATGTCCGGGGACTGTAGGGGGGAGGGGGTTGTAGGAGACGGGGTTAAGGGGGAGGAAATTTCGTAATCAGCGCAGGAGATTTCGTAATCAGCGGGGGAAATTTCGTAATCAACTGCAAACATGAACAGGGTCAATTACCTCGAGGTTTTGAGGTCCCAATCTATTCTTGTCTCAACTTGTCTTGTCAACCCGCCAAACAGGCGTCAGTCATCAGGGAAAACCCATTACCAAATAGGGGGAGTGGGGGACATTATTCAAGGTCATGTTGCAACACCAGGAAAACCCCTTGCCCAGGTCAATGACCTCAATTCTTGTCTCAACACGTTTTGTCGATCCAGCGACGGGTCTCGATGACGTCACCGGGTGATTGAGGCGAGAGGAGAGGGGGGAGGGGGAAAGTGCGCAACCGTGATGCGCAGTGGTCACTACCCGGTAAGTGGCCGACCAGCAAAGATACTCTCCATTCTACGCAGGACAGTCGTAGCGAGAGGTTCGTGCAGAGACGTATGCTCACCATCCAAATAAAATATACTCCAATGTCCTTCCCCATAACCCTTATATGAATATTTAATTAACAATCATTAATAATTAAGAAAAAAAAGACCCACACAAGTACCAACATGTTCAATGTGTGGTGGGGGTGTAGGGGAGGGGGTTGTAGGGGAGGGGGTTGTAGGGGAGGAAATTTCGTAATCAACTGGTGGAGATTTTGTAATCAGAGCGGAGGGGTGGGGAGGGAGGGGGGAGGGAGGGGGGAGGTCTAATTATAGCAGCCAATCAGAGGCCAGATCTATTTATAGCGACCTATCAGAGAAAAGTAGGTCAGATTGTGCCAACTCATCACCCCATCTACTGTTATAGTCTCTCTATTGTAGGAGTGGTGGTAACTGACAGTTATAGTCTATCTGGTGTAGAAGGGGTGGTAACTGACAGCTAGCAGAAGATTTTTATTGCGAATTTTGGTTGAACGTCACTGTTCTATGTATTTTTATTTAGCTTATGGCATATTTGACTATGAGAGATGCAGTCGCTAGTTTGGTCGCCGATGTATGTAGACTCTTAGCCGAGCTGTTGTAAAAAGTGCACCTTTGAGGTAGTCTTACACGTCATACCAGCAATGAGATGACGTCATGATAGTGATTATTTAGGTGTGGAGACAGTGGGCAATCTTAAGTCTAAGAGATATATGAGTAGTGCTTGAAATAATAAATATAAAAGTACTATATTCACATTATAACTGGCCACCATAAATTATAAAATAAAAGGTTTTTTATAGTGTAGAAAAAGAGCCATACAAAATATTAGTTTAAAAATAAAGCGTATATACGTTTTTGGAAATTTGTTTACTGAAAACATTTACTTTGATATTCCCTGTTGTTGTTTTTTTTGTTTTTTTCATGAAACTAAAGGGCTCGTGATAGCACAGGTTTTAAAGTTTACACATCTAACTTTAAGTTTAATTTGTCAAACGAGATGCAATAAAGCAATAACATTGATTCAATTTCTCTTGTCACACTTACGTATTGACTACAGCGCTTGGTGGTTGAATGTGACACTAACATAACGCTGTCAATTTTAATATTAATACCTATAAAATGTTCCGACATAAATTCGGTTGGTAGCCTGTCTGTTTACTGAGCTAAGCGTCCCGGGTTTGATTCTGGCATGGCCAAATTTTTTTTATCATCGGTGAAATGTGGTTTTACCCATTCACAGTGATGAATTAACGACCGGGGGACTGGATGTTGTACCTGTCTTAGTCTTAAGTTATATTATAAGGCATATGAAGCTACGACAGGCCTAGCCAGCCTGTAGTGGAAAATATATGGCGGGAATAAAAAAACTTAACCAGGCCACAGGCTGGAAACAGTAATGGATGTAAAAATCTATAAAATAGCACTAATAATTTAGAACATTTTTATCAATATTGACTGAAAATTTTTTTTCTACAAGACCCTCTCTATTGAAATTTGACAATAGACCAAATATGTTAACACTTCATAATCAAAGCTTTTACGAATACATCAATGTCGTGTAATATTGCCAGGGTAAGCAGAGCAAGTTGAAACTGTACCTGGTACATGTTCTCATCACCCAATAGAACACTCATTAGTCGAGAATCAACATAAATACATTCCCATGTGAAATATGTAGAACAGAATCTATGTATGTTTGGTCAAATGGGAACCAAGTATGGGAGAACATAACATAATGATATTAAGTGTAAATATCCGAAGCTATGTTAATGGTAATTACTTCAAAAAGGTCATCATAGACTCTGCCTTAAAATATGAGTGAAGAATGACCCTGGGCACGGGGCGAATCCTGGATAGCTCAGTGGTTAGAGCATTGGCGTACTAAGCCAAAGGTCCCGGGTTCGATTCCCGTGTCCAGGTGTCATTTGTCAATTTTCAGAATGATAATTATGATAGGTACGGTTCCAACATGCCCTGCTTACCCTGGCAACACCCCACGACACGCCACTGGAACACATTCCTTTACCCTGGGATTCACTGGTTTGAAAATGTTCTATCGTCTATTAAGAGTGGGAAATGTGCGTGAGAGAAGGGCTGGGAGGGGAGGGGGGGTATTCTAGAGGCGTCGTCACCCTCGACTTACACGAGTCACATGTGCTCACTAGTTTACATCAAAAACACCACTTTTATTTCACAGGGACCCTTCTTCCTACCCGTCCCGACCGTTTTAACTTGAGCGTCGCCCGATACGCTCCCTTTAAATCACCGCCTTTTAAACTTCCGGGGGGGGGGGGGTCCCTTTTTATTTTCCGTACTTTTAGCTTTTAAAACTGAGACATTTATGTCTTAGCGTCTGTTAGCTTAAAGAGTTGGGGATTTATTTCGTGCCTTTGGAAAGGTGGGGATACTGACTGATCTTAATTCCCTTACAGTTTGCCTACAAGAATATGTGAGTTTATTCACTTTGATTAACTGCTTCTAAAATTAATGGCTGAAAAATTGTCTATTTTGAGCTTGGTCTTAAGATTTACAAAAAAAAAAAAAAGATCTTCGTGTGTGGTCTATCTTACCCGTTCGGTTCTATATTCTTGATAAAGTCAAATTATACGGTGCTGTTCTTCTGAAACTCTCTCACCCCAAAATTCATCATACACACTTGACCTCTGAAATATATTAAATTAATACAAGCATCGGTGATCACAAGGTCTGAGGCGTCAGCCTCGATTCTCGGTGAGGGAGGGTTCGAGGGTCAGGTTTGGGCCAGTTGCACTGTTTGATGGTTTTACATATGCGAACTATCGCTCTGGTTTTCCTAACCTTTTCCCTGGATAATGCGGGTGCAGTTCCTCCAAAACTATCTTCCTCGTCCCTTCCCTTAAACGAATCCGTTTAATAGCCTTGGTGATAAAAGTATTTTTTAAAAGTTGTATACTTGGTTGTGTCATAAATTTTTCATATTTTAAAATTGTTTTAGGGTTACCTCTTGTTTACCCTGAAAGCTTACCTTGGATTGTTCCACTATGGTATAGTCTAGAAGATAGGGGCATAGTGTTATCCGTCAAGGTAAGATTTCATGGTTCCTCGCAACTGGAAAATCTGGAGAACCGGGAAAGCACACATAACTTTTTTGTCTTGAAAAAAAACTGAGAAAAATCAGGGAAGTTTGCAAAATATAGTAAAGATACTGGATTCTTGGGACATTTAACTGAAAGCTTAAAATAGTAGGTCCTTTGAATGGACGAAAAACTGAACGAAGAATTAAGCGCGTTAACTATAACATGTCTTATTACCACTTAAACAAGAGTTACAAAGAGACAGAATATGTATTTCCCCACCAATCTTAAATCATCCTGTTTTAAACATTTCATGATTACACTTAGTCACTTTGATGAAAAATGGAATTTTTATTACTCTCCTCATAAATATAAGCTACCTGGAAAAATATAAGTTCCTTCTTGAAAACACAGATAATTTGGTAATAAGAAAATAGTGTTTGTGCGCTACTTTTGGGTTACTAGCAGTCTTGGGTTACTACAGTAGCCCCATGGCTTCTTTGGTGCTGATTGACAGTTCACAGCTGACTTCTGACAGTCAATATTTAGGTATATACCTAAATTTTGAATGTCAGAAGTGACAGCTGATAAACACATGTTTTTTGCAGATCATATGGTTTGGCGTAGGGATACATAGTTTGGTCTGGTAGCTTTTCAAACTCACGTCAGCTGTCAGTCAGCACCAAAGAAGCCATGGGGCTATTGTAGCGCCGTGCACTTCCTGATTATATGGACATTAGTAAATCCATTCGCACCCTGTTTAACTAATACTTAATAAAGGCTTTGATACTTTCTTTGGAAAACATAGAAAGGTGAACCTGGAAAAAGCTAAGAAATTTAGTGTGGCCCAGGAAAAATGCCATGGGAATTTGTTGTCTCAGGGTAGTTTTTCAATAACTTTCTAGTTCAACACCTTAGCTCAGTTGGTAGTGTGTTTGTCTATGAGTTAAGAGTTACAGGTTCAAAACTGTTAAAATGGGTGAAATGTAGGTTCTCCTTCAAAGTGATGAATTAACGTCGGGCTGAGTTTGTGTCTGTACTAAGATTTAATTGAGTTTAAAAGTCGTGTGCTGATATAATTAGTTCGGTCCAGAAATTGCATTAAATACCTCAAATAAATTTAAAATGAAAAAAACATGTTTTTAAATACACAGAAGTAAAGCTCCAAATACAAAGTAAAGCCTAGCCCAGTGTAAAGCTAACAGTTGTATTTCAAATTCATGCGAATTTTTACGAAAATCTCTTACATATTTGTATTTAATAATACTTCTGTTGATAAGTAATAGAAAATGGGGGAATTGACTGAGATTTTCTTTATTATAGTTTGCCATATAAATACTTAGAAAATTCATATATTTTCGATGGGTCAAACCCGTAAAATTCAGTGAATGTCAAAATCTTTTCTTTAAAGTGTACCAACACTGTTAAAGAAGTCCTTGATGATACTCGTACAGAATAATCTCAGGTTTCCTTGTGGCATAGTCTCACTACTCGTACAGGTCTACGTGGCATATCTCTACGTCTGGCTGGGCTAGTCACTCACTACTAGGTCTACCGTGGGCACGTTATCTCGCTTTGCGGGACACCTGTATCTACATGCTTTTATGACTTTTGTTCGACAGTGTTTTTAATGTGCGCATTAATTCGGAGGATGGAATCGTTATTGTGTTTTGACTTCTCGCTGGAAACACAATTAAATTACTGTCTAGTTGTGTTTGGGATTTTTTTTAAAAATATTTACATGGCTTGACTCTTTTTTTTTTGCTCAATATCCTTCATAGCGTCTCCTCTTTAGTAACCACACCATGGAGTGTCAGAAGCGTGAACACCCAATTACACACACATACACACACTTAATCTATAGCCTCACTTTACTACATATATGGTCGTACGATATTTCAGCAAGTACACATCGAACTCTTTATGTTCATATGTAATGTAGTATTTCAACAGATACACATTGGAACACAAATATGTACACCTTTTATTTCTCCAGTCAAACTCGCACAGGTGTTCGCATGGTTTGAGGCATCAGTCTCGCAATAGAGCGGATTAACTGTGATAGAGAAGTTGAATTCTGAACCCCGCCCGGGTAAACACAAATGGGGAGATTTTTCAAACGGGATATTATGGCTTTCTCATTCTCTCCCACGCTAGTGCGGCTGCAATTCCTCTTCTTCACCCCTTAGATTAATCCGTTAGTCACCCTTACAATGAACGTAATCATCAGGACTTTTTTAAACCAAACTTGAAGTATAAGAACAATTATTTAAAGTAAAGTACAGTAGCCCCATGGCTTCTTTGGTGCTGACTGACAGTTAACAGCTGACTTCTGACAGTCAACAGTTAGGTATATACCTAAATTTTGACTGTCAGAAGTAACATCTGCTAAACACATGTTTTTTGCAGATCATATGTTCCGGCGTAGGGATACATAATTTGGTCTGGTAGCTTTTCAATGCCGTCAGCTCTCAGCTGTGAGCTCTCAGTCAGCACCAAAGAAGCCATGGGGCTAGTGTATTATTATTCGTTTCAACCCACATTGTTATGCTTGTCTAGTCTGGTTTGCCGTTGATGGGTAGGTCGAGGTTCAAATACCGACTTAAGGTAGGGTTTTTTTTTCTTCAAAATAAATTCCCACTCTTATTCCATGCATGCGGGGCAGGTCCCTTCCTCATTTACCCTAATAGTGTAACTATATGCAAACAGCCCAGACATGCACTAAAACGTGGTGCAAATATATATTTTTTCCCAGAATGTTATCTTTATTTGTGTAGTAACATATTCCTAAAGAGTGTGTGTGTGTATATATATATATATATGCTCAGTTTAATTTTTTATATTACAGTAAAGTAATCTCATCAGTTCTTAAAACCCTCTTCAATGGCCGAACAGTCGACGGTGTCACTCTCGTGCTGGACTAGCCTGCTGATGACGGGGATATCGGGGTTCGAATCTCAGTCGGGTCTACTGAGGGTGGGTTTTATCCTAAATGATTTCTCACTCTCCTTCCAGCAAATGCTTGTAGATTACCTCCTTCATCCCTAACCTTTTTAAAGTAATTATCATATATGCGTATAACCTGAACAGGTAATAAGACGCGGGGATTAAAAAAAAAGTTCTTGAATATGTCTCATGAGTGTAGGGGCACCCGGTGAGAAACTTTTTTTTTCTCCCTACCCGCCTCGTTGGCGTAGTTAGCTAACGCGTTAGTTTCGTGTTGCGCTAGAGGACGGGGAGATCGAAGTTCGAATCGTGGTTGAATGAACGGGGGTGGGGGGGTCCTAAATGGTTTTCCAGTCTCCCTACATGTAAATGCGGGCTCACTTCCTCTAAATTCACCCTTCCCAATCCCTAACCCATTAGCGTAATTAGTACCTAAGCGTATAAACCGAACGGGTAGTAAGACGCGGTGCTAAATAATACATAATAATAAATAAATAATTTAATATTCCTGGTCAAATTCCGCGATGCCCATGACAAATATTCAATAACTGTTGAGATTACCGTGTGTATCAAATTAAACTAAACGTATCTATTGAAGCAATGTTTTATTTTATTTATTTTGTTCATAAACGTTTTTTTGTCATAAAAATTACAAAAAATACCGACCTTAACTCGCGTTCTCTTCCATCACATAAATATATTAATCCATCCATAAATATATTAATTATCCTCTATAAATCCTGACGTAACCGAAACCCCCTTTATAGCGATGTAGTCTAACGACCCTCGGCCGGCTCATCACATCCCAAAAGATTTCGACAACTCCGCAATATTAATAATTAAGGTTTAGCGCTCATCGCGTTATTCGGTCGAGAGCAGAGTTATTTCTTGGTACGGGCCAATTTTCATATAAAGGGCCTTTATCTGACAGCTAGAAAAAATAATATATCCACCTTTACGTCGAATCATGTGATCTGCATCTGTCAACTTTGATGGATATTATCATTCGCTATAAAATAACACTAATAAAATAGTAAAATTTTATCAGTGTTGGCTGCAAAAAAAGTTTATGATTTCTAAAAGACCCTTCCTTTAAAAATTGGATTGTAGTTTCCTGCGTCTGCGTGTAATCGAATAAGTCCCGCGAAGCGGAATTATAGGATTCCGTTTTATTAAGGTTCTTCAAAAGAGTTTTGACAGTTTTTTTTTGTGGTATGATAAATTGGTTATAATCCATGTAAAGAAAGAAAATGGGTGGGATCGAGGCTTTTGAAGATATATGATTACAGCGCAAAATATATTCTTAGTGGAGGGGGGGAAAAAAGAGTATATTTGGAAAACTTGTTGGTTCTTTCCTTAGTTGAATTATTTTTAGATAACATACTATTTAAAGTCTTTCGGATATAATTTATTTTTACAGTGAATTTTTATAACTTGTTAATTTAGAGTTGCCATTTATTTTCTTTCTTTCTTTTCTCTGTAGTTTGGAAATGATAGCCTTATCCGACTGCTAGAAAAACTACTAAATCTACTTTTACTTATTCATGTATCAAGTAATGTGATCTGCAGCTGCCATTTTGTGATAAACATGATAAATGCCTATGAAATAACACTAATAATATAGTAAAATAATATCACTTTTGCCCTCAAAAATATATACTGTATTATATAAAAGGTCCTTCACTAAAATGCGGGTACATTTCCTCCAAATTATATCTTATTCATTTATTAGCGTAATGGTCATATATGAGTACAATCCTAATTAGTATTGAAATGCGATGATAATCGTGACACAATCAATAAGTGTTTACCCTCCAAATGGCGGCGGTGTAAGGGCGAGTGAATCATCTCCTGCAGGAATCCGAGGTTATTCTAGCCGCATCGGGTTGAGGTGCCTTATTTCGGCGACCAATAGGATATTTTTATGACAGCTTTTATCCTGAGAATAACAATACTTTTTATATACATCATCCTAACTCTACTCATCAAGGTTTGCGCTCCTATCTGAGCCCATTTTACTACCGGAACGAATTTGAAAATGTAATTGCGTGGAAGCCGATAAACCTTTTAAGAGCGGCGGGCTGGCGCCTGGGAGTTAAACGCCCTCTCTTATTTGGATGTTTATTATCTAGGGTAAACTACCCTTTAAAAAAAAATTACAGCCTTATTTGACAGAAAAGATAACTGGATCCACCCTCACGTATTGAAACGTCAATTCTTGTGTTTTGAAACTGTCACGTTTGAATACCTGTAAAATAAATAAAAGGAATGCTATCAATTTCGACAGTGTGAAAAAATAAACAAAAACTATATTAATTTATGATAAAAAAATTATTATAATACAGATAACCTCACTTCTTCTATTCATATTCGTAACATATCATCCGGCTCTGAAATAGGCTAGCTCATTCGCACGCAGACTCTATGATCTCGGGACTACTGGGGGGGGGGGGGGGGGGGGATGGTTTGGATAGTTGGATAGTTACAACATACAAACAAAATATCTTCAACAATGCGAATAAATATGTTACCTTGAGATGTACCATGTGTGAGGGTAAACATTTAATAAAGAAATAACCCGCCTCGGTGGTGTAGTTGGCTAACGCGCTAGTCGTGTTGAGCTCGACCGCCGAGGACGGGGAGATCGAGGTTCGAAGCTCGGTCGGGTGAACTGGGGGTGGTTTTTCCTAAATGGTTTTCCACTCTACCTCCACGCAAATGCGGATTCACTTCCTCTAAATTCAACCCTCCAAATTCCTAATCCATTAGAGTAATTAGTAATTAAGCGTATAACCCGAACGGGTAGTAAGACGCGGTGCTAAATATTATTATTATTATTAATAAAGAAATAAAACCAAATGTTTCACTTGCTTGTCTTATATTTTTCAGTAGAATTCCCTACCACCCCTCCTGTGAAGCTCCACTTACACTCTGGGACTAAAGCAATCATATATTTCTACAGGAAACAAAATAGATAAAATCGATGGTAATATTTTACTTGACCAGAAGCAAATTATTTTGAATAAAAATAAGTAAATTTATATTGTTGAAGTTAGATTATAAAATCCTACCATTCTTTAACATAATAATATAAATTATCTTATAATTTAGACAATGAAAGGTATAAATAAATGTTATGATATGCATAATTAAAGATTCAGTAATAAAAAAAATACATACTAGTCTTTATATATTTCCATGAAGAACAAAATGCCCCAAAAAATATGATGAAAAAAAGAAATATTATAGCTAATTCTTTATAGGCATAATTTCCTTAATCGTCGAAGTGATTGAGTTAAATCTGTTCCTGTGGCTTGCATTTAATATATGTTGGCTCACTGATTGTTGCCGATTTCTGTAGCTTCTTGAAAAATTCCTGGAACAATTCTGGTGAGATTTTTCTAGGAGTAATTTATATTAAATAGGAATGTGCAGCTCCCACCTTCATTCCTGTAGATTACTGGCACCTCCAGTTATTATTTAAACCCATTTCCTGATGTGAAGCATAATCTTCCCTCGTAATATGTTCAATTTAGACTCCCGCGGACGAGAATTACACAATTATAACCCAAGATGATAGATCCAGAACCATTCTATCTCCCTTTGAATTCGCCGAGTCACTTCCGTCTCCCTTCATTTGAAAACGTTCGAATTTTCCAAGATTAAATATTTCAAAACGAAGAAGAATCCACTTCAAAGAAATGTTTGTTTGAAAAAAAATTATTAATCATTTTTAAAATAAAAATGAGACAGGAAGAAAGAAGTAAAAGATGTTAAATTTAAGATATATTATAGAGATCAATGACATCAACAATTAAAAGTAAATAAGATATGTTTTGTTACTTGAATTGATTATAAATATAGTTCATAATTAAAAGGGGAGGACGTTTTCTTTATCACAACAGCAAAAGTATGTTGATATTTTCTTTAAAATGTCAATTCGTCAGAAAATAAAGGTTTGCCAGTGGTATCTTTTGTAGCTGTCAGATAACGTTCTTTCTTTCAGAATACTACTATACAGTCCAGTTTTCTTAGGAAGACAGCGAACAAAGTTACTAGATATATTTCACGTATTCATACTTCAAGTCATATGATCGTCAAATTTCATGATAGATATGATAGATATAGAGATACCTATTAAACAACAACAATTTTATAGTAAAAAGTTATCAATATTGACCACAAAAATAGTTTGTATATTTTAAACTGACTTTCTCATGAAAATTGGATCGTAACTATTCTTGGTCACAATTTTATCCTTGTCTGTGGCCTTGGTCAATTTTTTTTTTAGCACCGCGTCTTACTAACTGTTTAGGTTGTACGCTTATATACTAATTACGCTAATGGTTTTAGAGATTGGGAAGGTTATATTTATAAGAAGTGTACCCGCATTTGAGTGGAGGGAGAGTGGAAAACCGTTTAGTAAAAACCACTCTCAGTACACCCGATCGAGATTTGAACCTCGATATCCCCGTCATCGTCATTCTAGTCTACTGCGACAGTAGCGCCTTATACCATGCGTCGGTCAATGTTGTGTCGCCTACAATGTTTGTTTATATTCTCTGAAAGGTTCTTCACAGTGGGAGAATGGTGGATCAATATTCTACTACTTGCTCCATGTCTGTGAAATATTCTACACTTTACGTATTACGTGCAAACATGAACTACGAACGGGATAATTTTTTTTATCTTTATTGCGCTTCGCGGAAAGGGAGGAAATAAAACACGTGGGCATTTATTCTGTGTGTGTGTGTGTGTGTGGAATGCATTTATTTACTTACTTAGGATTTTATGCATCCGCTGTGCGTATGTGTGTAGTGTTTGTTGCTATGGCGACAAAGCTGCCGGCGGGCGGATCAGGGCTTTTCGCGTATCTACAAAAGCGTGGGAAGAATTTGTCGCCGCTGTCCGTTTTTTGTCTCATCTTTCAAAGGACCCCCCTTCTTCAATGTTCTATTCCTTACTGTGATTCATACTAATCGTTTCACATAATATTTACCTATGACAGGGCATGTAATGTATGTACCCCTCGTTTATTTATCCTGTACTCTACCCCTACATTTCATGGTTCCACTATGGAATAGATAAATATTGTAGTTCCTCAAGGTAAGAATTGCGTTAAATAAAATATTGAAACTCTCCATCATCTTTTCTACTAGGGTTTATTTGATGTAACTTTTTCCTCTCTCTCTCTCTCTCTTTTTTTTTTTTGAGAAACATCGTCAAGAAGTAAGAATTATTATTAGCACCGCGTCTTACTACCCGTTCGGGTTATACGCAAAGAAGTAAGAACTTCTCACGAGATAATGATCTTGACATCTTAGCGCCATCTGCCTTGGTTTTTAGACTTTCATTTGCTTCCTCTCTCCAAAGTTATATAGGCTTACGTCATATGCGCTGGCGATCGGGAAGCACGAGACCTGCTTTATTTCTGAACACACCTCTAGCCAGACACACTTTGCAGTGAACAAATCATGCCGTTCATAATTATTTTAAGTGCCAATTTATGATGTAAAAAAATTAGGTACTCGCTTCGGAGGCCACACGATCCAAGGTATCGGGGTTCGGATCCCGGTCGGGTGTACTGAGGGTGTTTTTAGCCTAAATAGTTTTTCACTTCCCCCTTCACGCAAATGCGGGTATCAAGACGCGCTACTAAAAAAATGTGAGATAAAAATACTTTTTTTCCCCTATGCATCGCGTCTCACTCATTACACAATTTATCTGCATATTTACACAAAAAGGATTATATATATATATAATGAGGAAGGTCAAAACTAGAGTAAATGGATCCACATTTGCGAGAATAAAGAGTGGATTTTTTTTAGGAAAATACATCCTCAATTCACCCGATTAGGATTCCAACCTTGACCACCATGTCACCGACAACCTGGACCAGATGAGACTAACGCCTTTGTCCGCGTGCCCCCCAGTGCTGCTTATTAAAAGAAAGTATATCTGATTCAACCCATAAACGCTGGAGAGTATGATAAGTGTCCCGGTCCATGCGCTTTTTGGCTGACTGTAATGTTTATTCAAACTGAGCTGAAACAGACAACTCGTCTTCTCATCTTACAACCATTAACCAGGAAGGATTCCATCTTTCTCGTAATTAACTAACGACGCTACAGCTCCACCCAATTTATCACTCGCGCCTCGGCTTTGCATTAACCGACTATGCGGTTCCAATTACTCCCGCAAGGGTCGTTAGACGACCGGTCCTCATTACAATAACCTTACTTGATGGTTCCCCGCTTACCTTCCTACCGCCATTTTGAACGTATAAACAGTTTTATTTCCGTTGTCATTGCCTTCTACGATGTTCTTCTGCAACCTTTGTCGCCGTAGTTGGCGGGATTAAAACAGTCATGTTTTGTTTTAGTACTTACCTTGTAGCTACTTTGGATATGAGACAGTCTTATGTGAACAGTGAACCTAACATATAATTTATTTGATATGCTCTTTCATTGATGTTGAAGTAGCAGGTTTTCCATTAATTTTACATTTCAAAAATAACTCTACCTGCACCCCCATAATGTCATGTTGTGAGTACTCTTAGTGTTAAGGTTATGTCAAACCTATACAATGTCATAATGCGAGTATTTACTCATTGTACTCGTGTTATTATTTAGTGAAATTGCGGCGCGAGGGTAGGTTTAGAAAATATTAATAAAAAAAATTGACGTTAAAAACAGGAAACACTATAACCTAGTTAATCCGAAATAATTGGGACCGAAGCTTGTTCGGATTAGCGAAAATTCGGATTAAGTGGGAGAATTCAAGGATACAATATTTTCACGTATTTTAAACGAGCAATCCCGCACGGCGCTGCCCGTGACCCACTGTGGTATAATAATTATATAAGCCGCCCCCCCCCCCTTTCCCGCCATGTTGCCTGATTTCAAATGTAAACATCTCTGAAACATAATTCCAAACCAGATTAAAAATATTTTCTTCAAAAATTTGTTAAAAATAGCCTATTTAAAAAGCTAATTAAAAATTTAAAAATCCGGCTTTGGGGTGCATTCGGACCCCCTTCCGTCCACCTATGTTAAAAATTTCAGATTTCTGCGTGCCGTAGATTTGGCTGGGCATCGCACACAAACAAACACACAGACAGACAAACACTTTTATTATTGATTCCAGTTTAACTGATTTATAACACGTAATATGTATTGTAATTATTTTTTAGCTACACGAAAACACATTGTGTTGAATACAGGAGGCAAATATTAAGCATCTATTATCAGATATAACTTTTTTTTACAATTATTTTCTTTTAATTTTGAGATTGACAATCAATAAAATATATTTCATCTAACCTAATTTTCCCCCCCTTTTTCCGAAAAGGGTCTTCGGATTATCAGGAATTTCGGACTACCGGGGTTAGGTCTAAACGGGTTTTACTATAGGCTATATTATTATTTTTGTAGTATTAATCAAATCTGTCAAAAAGACAGCTAGAAAATAGAATTTATTTGACTTTTGAGTTTATGAAAGTATATTTATTAACTTTTGTAACCGTAAAATACTTTCCATCGTATCCCAGTGTATTTTTAACTGCAACAATCGGTGGAGGTATACTAGATGGGGAACGTAAATGCTCTAAACACGATAAAACTGATCCGGTTTGCCGATATTTATGAGCTCGCATCCTGATAAATAGTTTAAAACTAGGATATTGCGGGTTTTAAACCTGACAGGTTCTTCCTCCAAGCTAGTCTGTAGCTTGCAAGGAGGGCGTGTCTGAGGAAACCGTCCCGACGGAGGAACCGGCGGTGATAAAGTTAGTTGATTGACCTCCTACGCGTGCCTGTTCCCAGAGACAATTAGTTTGAAACACCGCCTTTATACCGAGAGAAGCTGATTGAAGTGTGACTTCTAGCCGCTGGGTGACAGATTACACTTTGCTCGTGACCGAACTGACAACTTTCCAGCTACTTCATTACTCACTAGTTCGTAGATTACGACACAGCTGGGTTCTAGCCCCTTCGTTATTATGGAATTGAACAACTTTTCGAATTTGTAACTTTGTGATAGCTCATCATGGTGATTTATTTTATACAAAAAAATAAGAGCACGTAACTCAAATAATAATAATAAAAAAATTACCAGTGATCACCATGGCTCGGATTTAGATGATATGTCATCTTGTTTTTGGATCATCACAGACAATGCTCATGTGTACATACATTTCGTTCCTGCTACCCTGGTTGTGGAAACATTTTTTATAGGTAACTAACCATTTGGTCATTTTGTATTTTTAGGCTGTATTTTCTTGGTTGGCCTCCTTTTTTTGGGTCATTTATATGCATTTTTGGATAAGTTTTAGGTGGCGTGCTGGTTGCGCCCGTGTTGGTACAGACTTTTTAAAAAATCGGAGGCGTTACCGCCCGCCTAAAATACACCGTAATAGGGCCCGTACACGATCAGTCAAGACTGTCAGTATTAATTATTACTTTATTAACACCGACATTCTGACTGATCGTGTAAGTGTTTGCGCACGTCGGCGAGTCAAAAGCCTTGATTCTAGCAACTGGAAGTCATTGAGAGGACGTATATGACGTTTATTTTTTTGGTCGGTCCTGTTTCAGAACTACTAGTATGAAGGAATGTTGCTAGGTTAGGTTAGGTTAAATTAGGCTAGGCTAAGTTAATAATTGATCTGATACCTCTATTTTGCCACAATTTATTTTTAAATCCATACGTCAATTTTTTTGTAAACTTGAGTTTTTTTATTTCTAGACCATTTTATAGGTCATAATTTTTTTATCAAATGAAATTATTGAGATACCAACATATTTTTAGGCCTACTTAGGATAATCCTACCTTAAATGACACCTCTATTAATATTTTGAGCATAATAATAGACACTAACTATTTATTATCCATTATTATTATTATTATTATTCATTCCTCTATAATTCAATGAAAGTTGTCAAGAAAAGAAAAAGGGAATTTTGTTGTTAGAAAATAGTGGCAGCCCTGTATTCGTCACTGTGGATGTATTTTGCCTTCAGTCTGTGTAGGCCCTATTTATAACATTCAGATAAATATTTCTTAGATCAAGAAGGTAACGGGTCTACTTTATGGCACATGTGGAAATGGAGCCGCTTAAAGGTGATTTATTAAGTGATTGTTGTGATGGATGATTGTCTCGACGATTGCTCAGTGAGGTGGGCGTGTCTGGGAGGGGAGAAGGCTGATAGAAGGGGTGGCACTTGTGGAATGAGGATGTCTTGTTGAGAAGTCTTTGTTCTGGCCGTCACGGAGCCGAAGTGTGATGGATGAAACATTTCCTCGGGCTGAGTCGACCACGTATCATTCTACCCGCCATGTGTGTCCTCCACCACCACCACCCCCCCCCACCACCCTTATCTTCTGCGTCCATTATTTAGCTATCCTTTAGTTATAACCTATTTGTGTGTGGGTACCGCATCTTACTACCCGTCTGGGCCATCCACATATACAGGATGTATCTTAACATATGGGACCCACTTTACAGTATACACAAAAACAATTATAAAAGTTCATCTAAACATGTGTCACATTTGACCTTGTTTCCCAGCTGTAGTCATGTTAGGACTCCATTAATGTAATGTATTTTGGAAAGAATGTTGCATTCTACGACAACACTACTGCAGGCTTGCATTCAGGACGTGGCAATTTTGAATACTTTTGGATTATAGTTCTTAAATTAAAGTTAGCTTAGTAATAATTGATTTTTTTTAAAATTCGAAAATGGCTAGACAATTTTGTGTAAAATTGGGAAGTGTTTCACATGATACATAAGTTTGTATTTTAGTTTTTCTGAAAAAATGTTCATTCAGTAACAACTTTTATATATATATATATATATATATATAACAACAAAAGAAGGAAAAACATTGTAAGACAAACGACAGTGTGGGTCTAAACAATAAAAATAAATTGTAGCTTACAACACAATTATTGTATGGCCTACATACACTTTCATATAATATTATTCTAATTAGAAGAAAACAATTAAAATTATCAGTAAGCTACCCTTAAATGTTTTTTAGGTCAGAAAAAATCATATTTTTTGATAATCGTATGAAACACTTTTCATATATAAATTTTAAACAAAAGTGTCGTATCAATTTCTAAATAAGTTCATATATATATATATGAATATATATATATTCATATATATATATCAATTGATATATATATATATAATTGATATATATATATATATATATATTCATATATATATAATTGATATATATATATATTCATATATATATATATATATGAACTTATTTAGAAATTGATACGACACTTTTGTTTAAAATTTATATATGAAAAGTGTTTCATATGATTATCAAAAAATATGATTTTTTCTGACCTAAAAAACATTTAAGGGTAGCTTACTGATAATTTTAATTGTTTTCTTCTAATTAGAATAATATTATATGAAAGTGTATGTAGGCCATACAATAATTGTGTTGTAAGCTACAATTTATTTTTATTGTTTAGACCCACACTGTCGTTTGTCTTACAATGTTTTTCCTTCTTTTGTTGCAGGTAAGACACTCGAGCAGCTTCGTTGAAGAATTTTTCTGAAAATGTGGTAATTAATATTTGTTGTGTATATATACACGCCGTTTACTAAAGCTTACCTTGCTTGTATCCACCATGATGCAGTTTAGATGATAGGACCATCGTGGAACCCGTCCGTTTTATTTCACACAATTAATAACAAACACATTTACGTCATCACGTGGACGGAGATCAGTCGTAATTGAGTAATATTCGAATAAATTAAAATTTTACACCTGGACACGGGAATCGAACCCGGGACCTTTGGCTTAACTTTTAAACATTCTACCACTGATCGTCCCATGCTCAGGGTAATTCTTCTCTCATATTTAAGGCAGATTCTGTGATGGACCTGTGGATATCATCGCATATTAAGAGCTATAATTGATGTCACAACCGTCGGCTCTAGTTTGCAGGTGACAAGGAATCTGGGCTCGAATCCCGGCCGGGTGTACTGATAAGTATTTTTTTTTATCTTAATATTTGGTTTCTCCCTCACTTTTGCTCGGGCATCATAGCTTGTGTCTCAGCGTGTGTGGTCGTGGTGAGGTGAGTTGAGGGATGTTTGAAGGGCATAGTCGCACAGAGGGGGTCAGTCACTATGATTGGCTCGTTTGAAGAGTCCCACGAGACCTATAGGACGGTAAGTTGATTACGGGCAGCCGTGTCTGCTGAAGAGTTCTCTTGTCGTGTTCGATGCAGATGAAACGCCCGAACGTGCCGCACATGACGATGAAAGGAGGTTGATAGGGGGGAAGGGGGGGGGGAGAGGAGTGATAAGTTGATAACTGGAGGACCCGCACGTTCTCTTTGCCACCGACGCACGGCCAAGTACGATCGTGGGCAAAATTACGTTCGTCTTTGAACTGTATAATATTTTAAAATAACTTTGGAAAAAATTTAAAGGAAAAGATTAGGAGAATTTTAAACGTGGTGTTGCAGAAGAATGTTGAAACTGTTATGGATTGAGATGGTATCAAATAGAGAAGTGCTAAGAAAATCAAATGAATTAAAGAAACTTTGGAAAGGTGTACAGCAAAGAAGAGATAACATGCTAGACCAAATACTGAGACATAATAGTTTTGAGGAGATTATAGAAGGAGATGTATAGGGAAGAAATTCAAGATGAAGACCAAGACTGGAGTAGGCCTACATGAATCAGATAGTGGATGATGTTGGCAGAAGAAGGTACAAAGATGTGAAAAATTTGGCCCAGGGTAGGCAAAAGTGGAGAGCCGCAGCAAACTAACTGAGAGATTGATGACCTAATGATGGTGTTACTATAACCTTTTATTGCTGGGCACCTCGTTTTAAAACTAACCCAAACCCAATCCCTTCCCCCCTACCACCACTCCCACCCTCCAGAACTATAAGGGAAATAAATATAGTAGGAACCACAAAACAATACCTACACCCAATATCACCTGTGAGGGAATTGCAGGTCTTATGGACAAAAGCTTTATCGTCTCATTCTCTCGTTTAACTGTTGGTAAATCTCCTCACTTTCAGTTGTGTCGGAAGATGGTGTCCTGGAGTAGGAAGGAGCTGCTGGCAACCTCGACGGACCAGCGTTGCAAAACGTGTCTTATATTATTTTAAGGGAGGATTGACCACACTAACAAGAGAAATTCAACGCTGTTCCCTAATAGTAACCATTCGGTACCCTCAGAGATGATACCCGGTGTAGAAAATATCACACTCTTGCTAACGACGTTTTTGTGACAACCCATCATCAACTTCTTTACGTGTAAACTCCCTCCTCCTTCCACACTCGCTTTCTCTCTTTCTCTACTCTTAATGGATTACAAAACTAGATAAAAGTTATTTTTTAAATAGAAGTTAACGAGCGTTTGTGTCCCGCAGCTATGATGGGGTTTCGTGCAACCGATCGTTAGCCTTATTTGCCGGTCCAAAGGGGCTCAGACATCGGGGTTTGGAGGGAGGTGTAATGGGGGGTGGGGGCTCACAATAACACGCAGCCTTCGTTTGATTTACGGATGAGAAATTGTTATTTAGAAATGTGGGAGGTAGGGGTGGAGAGTGTAATTTTTGTCTTAAAAAATCTAGCAAGTTTTTGGCTGTCTTACAACTAAGAATTAGTCAATATTGCGCCTTCCTATTCTGCTAAGACCCGTTTCAGTGGCCGAATGGTCTAAGGCGTCGCTTTCGTGTTAGACTGGCCTGGTCGGGTCTACTGAGGGTGGATTTTTCTCCGATTTTTTTAATATATGTATATATAGAGAAAGAGCTAATGGTTCCTAATTCGATCCCCGACATGGCAACAAATTATATTATTCTGGAAATTGATTCCAAACCTTTAATTGCAGTTAAACCCGCTCCGGTGGTTGAATGGTCTAAAGCAGGCGTTTCAGTCAAACTTGCGGCCTGAGCCATGATTATGTGCAGTCCGCGGATCTTTTTGGTTGTTGATGAAAAAAAATTACACCTGGACACGGGAATCGAACCCGGAACCCTCTGTTTAATTTTATTAGACTATATGAGAAATTATTTATGACCGTGTCTTACCATTATTTATTTATTTACATACAAGCCGTTTAAAATAGTTGATTGGTTCAAACTGTCGACATCGCCATACATTGTTATTTAAGATTTTTTTTGCTTCTTAAAAAAATATTACGAATTGGTTTTACACAATTCTTTGTTAAATGCTTCATATGTCTGTATGCAATTACATATAATATGGTCGTTACTCCTCCCCCCGTGGGTTTACTTGTCAGGATACCTTATTGGGATGGGTAGGCGGCGGCAAATAATCGAGGGGTCCGTTTTGATCTTGTTTATTGAAATAGATTAATTTGTTATACATGTACATACATATAATGTAGGTTTTAGAACTAATTGAAAGAGTTCCGTGCCCTGACCTATACCTCAGTTTTAGCTTATGTGGTGCTGACTGACAGTTCACAGCTGACTTCTGACAGTCAACATTTAGGTATATACCTAAATTTTGGCTGTCAGAAGTGACAACTGTTAAAGACATGTTTTTTGCAGATCATATGGTTCGGCGTAGGGATACATAATTTGGTCTAGTAGCTTTTTAAAGCCGTCAGAAGTCAGCTGTGAGCTGTCAGTCAGCACCACATAAGCTAAAACTGAGGTATATATTCGGGGTTATAACTCTTTAACAGGTGTCAAACACCCGACCGCCCTGCGCTGCGCGGTTGTTGTCTAACTGATACTTCTAAGATGGGTTGCGGTGTCCTCCTCCCGTACTGAACAGGAACTCAAGCTCTGGGATCTTCTCCCCACAAGTTGCTGTAACCTGGTAGCCGAGTATGTAAAGCACTTCCAAGTAGCCCTCTAACAACTGGTGTTCTTCTCCGGTCCCCCTTCTCTTCTTAAGGTCTAAAAACTCGCTGTTATGCACACAAAAAAGGAAGGGTGTTTCCCAAGTTACTAGTTTTACCGATACCCTGTGATATGCTAATTGGCAAAACAATCTCTTTTTTTTTTTATTGGCTTGGTACGAATACGTGACTGCTGATTCAGGACAGTTGACAGTGTGAGTTCTTAGGCATAAGTCATCCTTGCATGCTCTAGATTGACAAAGGCTGCAAGCTATGACATTACTGTGATATTAACATTAACATGCAAAGCTACATTTCAGACTCGAGGGCATATCAAATATTCGTATACCTCTTAAGACATATGGCACCCTGACTGAACACATGCGACACAAATTCGGTCTCTACACATACATGGCGAGTCTTCTATGTCTACTATTATGATTGCTATTTGTGTTTACCGACTGGGAGCGGGATTGTTTTTTATAGGGGACGGGGGGGCAAAAGAATGATACCTCTGAATCCTCTGTCAGTTGCCTGCACAGCTTTAGCAAGTGACAGGAAGGGTAGGTTATATTTACCCTTGGGCCGGAATGATTGTGTACAGTCTTCTGTAGAAGAAAAGTACCTACCATACATATTTAGTTTAGTAATTAGAAGAAAAAAAATCTAGACTTACATGTCGGTTCATCAGTGAGCAAGTTGACAAAGTCGTCAGTCTGATCTGAACAATCGGGGACGGTGAGGTCGGGGCTCGAATCCCGGCCGGATGTGCTGAGGTGTTTTTCTCTCTCTCCCCTAAATTGTTTCCATCTCTCCCTCCTTGCAAATGCGGGTACACTCCCCCTGAATTTTATTTAAGTACTGAATATAGGCCCTGTAACCAAATATATATATATATTCTAATTTTTCCATCTTAATTTAAGTTATCCCCTAATAATAATTTAATCAACTTAAAGGGTCAAAATTACCTAATTGATTTGGTTTGGTTAGGTATTTGTGTTTTAGAAATTAAACGTTGATTATAGACTTATGAAATAAGAATATATACAACAACATATGATAGGTTTTTGTAAATAAAAATTACGTGGATTTAAATAATGAGACTGTCTGATGATTCTGATTAGTACTGTTTTTAAAATCTTATATTTAATTGTCTCTTCGGACAAAAAAAAAAAACCCCTGACAAATTCTCAACAATTAATTGAAGCAATTTTACATAAAAATATCGCTAAATATCCAGGTCTTAATTAGGAATGTTTTCTTTCTGTACAATACAGGAAAACGATTGTGAAGCTTAAAGTCAATTAAAAGTTCTGTAAACTACGTTCCAAAGTTTCGTACCTCTTTTTTTTTCAGTTAGTAAACTCCGTCGTGATGGATGTGAACAGTTGAAAGCGGAGGGAGCTAATTGTAATGGAATTTCATAGTTTCAGCATTTTCAACGGTTCCTTTACACCGCCTGTATTTTTATTGTAACGCTAAATTTTCGAATAGATGATTAGTCACAAAGTTTTCTCATTTTTTCAGATTAGCAAAGTAAGTAATTTTTTTTTTTTTTCGAAAAATACTAATTACTATTCATACTTCAATTCATGTGATCTGCAGCTGTCACTTTTGATAAATATTATCAATAAATTATAAAATC
This sequence comes from Timema podura, assembly GCA_033556935.1. Lineage (NCBI taxonomy): Eukaryota > Metazoa > Arthropoda > Insecta > Phasmatodea > Timematidae > Timema > Timema podura. The sequence goes on along the minus strand of JAVRXN010000001.1, from coordinate 17,662,392 downwards.
ACTTAAAAATTATCTCTCTCTTGGATGCAAAAAAAAAAAAGTGTTTGCTTTTAGCCAAAAGATTCTTTCTCTGAAAATTTGAATGATATTTTCTAATTTGTGGACAAAAATGAAATTGTTTCTAACATCTCTCTCTCTTTTTTTGTGTGTGTGGTCTTTCTTCTAAAGATTTATAAAAATTTATGAAATGAAACTATCGATCCTCACAAAATAAACATTTTTCCTCTTTCAATTTCTGTGACGTTCGTGGTCTCGCAGATGTCGTAGTTTCTGTCGTAACGATCCGAGTCGGATCCAAGCATCACTGCCCCCTTATGTACGTCCGCTTGACATCTCCAGAGAGGAAAGGCCCAATTAACAGATGGGTGTAGAACCAATACCGGGGACAGTAAACAATATCGGAAACTCTTGACGGCTTGTCAAAACAACCCTCGGTGTGGGCGAATAGTCCCTCTCCCATAAAACAACAAGATATATCAGGATAAAACACAAAAGAGCTTATCGGAAAAATTGTATGGCTAGTTCTTTTGAGGAATAAACTACTTAAAAATATTATAGCTGTAATTTATTTATTTTCTAAGCACCGTGTCTTACTACCCATTCGGGTTATACTAATATGAACTAATTAATTACGCACAACTTGTGAATGTGAGGAATACCAGGCCTCCACCGTGGTTCGGATTCCACGTTAAACTGTAGGTCCTCCATTTCATCTCACAATCACCCTACCTTTACACATTAGCGTGAGTGCGTATAAATCGAACGGGTAGTAAGACGCGGTGATAATAATAATAATAATAATAATAATAATAAATTACGCTAGTGGGCTAGGGATGAGGAAGGTTGAATTTTAAAGGAAGTGTACCCACATTTGCGTGGAGAGAGAGTGGGAAACCATACAGAAAAACCTCTACACCCGACTGGAATCGAACCATGATACCCCCATCATCGACAGTCTAGTCTATTGAGAAAGTAGCGCCTTAGACCATGCGGCCACCGAAGTGGGTTAACATTATCTTAGTTTGGTTTAATTTCATTTTAAAAAAGGAATATAATAAACTCCATACATATGGTAATAGCTTATTTTTCTATATTCTAGTGCATGAAGCACTGGAATTTTTCATGTTATAATAACTAATTTAATTATATTAATTGCCATTAAGGTAAAGTTAGTTTTTATTAATTCTATCAAAATAACCTTTTGGAATAGGAACTTCATTAAATGTAAATATTTAGAGTAGATGCAACCTAAATGAATAAGAATAGATGAATACAAATGAAGGAAATTATTATTATTATTATTGGACAACTACCTCTGCTAAGATTTGAACCATGACCTGCCTGTTACTGACACACCAAACAGGGCGCTATAGACGCCGCCGCGCCCACCTGTGCGGGTTTGTGGAGCCTGATCATAAAATTCCTATGTGGGGCCAAGTTTGGCTTATTTAGAAAAATCGATTATGCTCTATGTCACGCGACACGACGTAGACAAATGGTATCGACCCTAAACTCTGGCCTATTTCCCCTCTTGTTTTTTAGGGTCTTAATATAATCTGAAAGTCCCGGACGCTATTAAGCTAAATTTAATAAGTACCTCAAATTACGGAAGGAAGGGATAAAATACACATGCACGCACCGTTTCTTGGAAAAGGCCAGTTTTATCGGAGATGTGAAATGGAAAATTTTCCAGAAATATTTCGGAAAAAATGTCTAGCTATTTAAAATAGAACTAATTCAACCGAAACATACCTTCAATATGTGTGTAAATAAAAAAAGTATGATAAAAGAAGGATTTATTTGTAGTTTCAAAGCACAAATTTTGTCAAATTAAAAAAAAATTGGTAAAATCTGATATTTTTTTGGGGGTCTCTGGACAAAACATAATGTGATGTAAACAAACATAGGTAAATCATTATTTAAATCAACTTCATCAATAAAATTAATTACAAAAAAATCATCCATTTTTTAGAAAACATCAGTTAGATATTTTCAAAATACAGAGTAGGGCTATCAAATGAGTGCGATTCTAGTTATTTTCTCACACTTATTTATCACCTAAATTGACTGGTGGTTGAATGTAATTTTGTAATATAAACCTTAATAATTACATACTCTCCCTCCCCCCTGTAATTAAAGGCTCTGGGTTTTTTTACCGGAAAATTTTTATTTCTTACACGCGTCAGTGGCCAAATGGTCTAAGACGTCACTCTCGTGTTAAAACTGGTCTGCTGATGAAGGTGAGATCAGGGTTTGAATCCTTGGCGGGTATATTGAGGGTGGTTTTACTAAATGGTTTCCCACTCTCCTCCCTAGCAAATGCGGGTAGATAACCTATAAAAAAATTCTTCATACCTCATCACTACTTCAGTAGAGTAATTATCATATATGCATATAAACTGAACAACTGGTAATAATGAAATTAAAAAAAAATCATCTCTTACGTTTGATTACATTGACTGTGGTTTTTCAGAAGAGCATTCATTGCCTGATATAGATCTCGCCTCTTGAAACTTACACGTGTGTGACATTTGGCCCGCGTGTCGTTAGACCTTACTTCCATTTCCACCACGTGTTATTGTGACAGATCCCACTGCTGCTCTAGAGGTTCATAAGGACGATCAGTGTTGCCAGCTTATACTATCAAAATCTCGCGTAAAGGGATTAAAAAAAAGCTATATAATTTCCCAATATATTTGAACTATATAAAGAGTTTTTTTTTACAAATAAGATATCAAACTATACAACATTTTTTTATTAAAATATATTAGATATTAATAATAATTAAATTTTCTAATTCTTTAAATCTTGAAATTTTACTACTGCATGATTGATTCATTATATTTACTGGCTTAGGTCTACAATTCAAGTACATATTATAATCCATTATCACCATTTGCCTTTTAATTTTATGATAATTTACTTATGTAATATTTTATTAATTGTACTATTTATGCTCTTGTATTTGACATTAGCTATTGGTTCACTTTAACTATCTAAATTGTCTCACAGGTTATTATTTTTCCAAATAACCATGGCTCATTTTTTTAAACTCAAATTAAATTTATTAATTTTCAACATTTGTATAAATGACATTTGTTTTTACTATACATTGAAATTTTTAATATTTTGAAGCCGTTCAATTTTGTCTACATTTATTTAATCTGTTTGAACTCATTAAAGTGTCAATCTATTTAATACTATTTAACTAATTTTTATTACAATAAAATTTGTAATATTCTAGTTTAGAGTCTTATTCTCTTTATCTCAATAACGGTCTTATTATTATTATTATTATTATTATTATTATATTATTATTATTATTATTATTATTATTATCTACCCATCTTAGGCTGAAGGATCTCTTTCACATTCTTCTTAGTTGTGCAAAAAGTTCCATTTGAAAAATGTTAAATTTAAAAATTTAAATCAGTATATATATTATTGGCTCGAGGGGTGGGGGGGCTTGATTTTAATCATAAAGAGCTTAAATATTTGGAGTTAGAGATGTCAACTGTATGTGCAGATAATCTTATAATATTTATCTTGGTTCTAAATTTAGTCTTTATAGCAGTATATAATAAAAAGTTTGCTCAAAAATATAATATGTTGTTTGGAAAGCATACAAAAATTGTTCAAAATGTGATTCCTTGTTTCATGGTATTCCATGGGTATTTAAATCCCAAATGTTATTTCTTCTCCCTAAAATGTTTGTTTTAAAAATGATTTGTTGAAATGTCTATACAATATTTCTCTTTTAAAGACAATTCGTTGACACTGGAAAATGTCCTATAATCACATTTTGTAAAAAAAAAAAAATAAATTTGACAATCCTAATTACTGATGCTATTTTACAGTGTGAAAAACAAATAAAGAATATTCTAAAAATACCTCACAGAATCTGAGATAAATATGGTGGAGACCAAGGGTCCCGCGGAGCACACGTTGAAAAACGCTGGTCCAATGCGGCGCTCTAGTATTAAACTGAACTACCGATTACGGGTATATTGGGGTTTGAATCCCGGTTGAGTGTACTGAAGTTTTTTTCTCTCATAAATGATGTTTGTTCCACTTTCCCTCCATGCAAATGCAGGTACACTTTTGTAAACTTTTTTCAACCTTAATCATCTTTAACATATTAGCGGAATTAAAATATATGCATACAATCTGAACGGGTAGCGAGACGTAAGGCTAACACAAAAAATTACATAATGCTAGATTTTCTAATGGTCAATTTTGTTTTCAATTATGTTCGATTTATATTTTTTCAAACATGTTCAGTTTTTTTTCAGACATAAAAAGGCTAAGGTCTCCTAGAAAATAAAATAAAAGTACAGTCTACTTTAATTTATAGTCGAAATAACATACTGTATTTGCTTGCCAACATCCCTGACGAAAGATAAATATTGTTGCAAATTAGTATCTTAGACACGTAAATCTATGAATAAGGAGATTTCTTTCAAAACCCACTTGAAAAGAGCAGAAGCGCCACTAATATCAAAGTAATGCTCCTTTTATTAACTCGCACGTATAGATTACTTTTTAATCAAGAAAATAATACATAAAAACACTTAGATGAAGTCCCCCCCCCCGCCCCGCACGCTAGATAAAGCGCCAGCATGAATCTAAAATGTTAGCCACTCTCTTTAGTCGCTATTTAATTATTTTTGCCGCCACACTCTTTGAAAAAACTAGATCTAGTAGGGAAAAGAGCTCAGTTGGCAACACTGTTTCATACGGCTTACACATATATATCTCTCTCTTTCTTTGACATGTGGGGTGGATTAACTTTGTGGCTTGTACGAAGAAGGGTAAATGGTGGGGCAAAAAATTTCATTATAGAACAGCATCTTGAAATAGTTTTGGTAACGTGAGGGGTTGAAGAGCAGGCTCTAGTACACAGCCATAACTTCTAAAAGGTAGGGCGGGTCAGATGTGTTGTGACATAATGGGTAGCACGAATTACACTTACTTACAGTCCAATTTTCATAAGAAGGGGCTTTTAGAAAATACAAAATTTAAGCGCCCTAAATTGATACCATACTTTTTTTAATACTATTAGTTTTTTCTTTATTTTTTAGCACCGCGTCTTATTACCTGTTCAGGCTATACGCATTTGTACCAATCACGTTAATGAGTTAGGGATAAGGTAGATTGAGTTAAGATGTAGTGTACCCGCATTTGCGTGAGAGGAAAGTGGAAAAGCATTTTGGAAAAAAATACACTCGGTACATCTGACCGGGACTAGAACACCGATTTCCCCGTCGTCGGCAATTTTGTCTATTGTTTGTCTAGTGACGCCTTTGACCACATGGCCACTGAAGTAGGTTTATATAATTGGTGTCATTTATAGGTATTAAAAATATTCCATGGCTTCATCCTGCAATCGAGCCCTCGCCGTCTGTTGGCGAAGATAGTGCCAACTTCCGTGGATGTAGGGTGTTATGTGTTCAGCATAAACTAACCTTGCGGCCGTTAATCTCAGTTTTCTAACGGATCCCTTACTTTTTTTACGCTTTTTTTAGTAGTAGTTCCTCATTTGTTCTCACGAGGCTGAGTTGACCCCGTTCCAGACCCACTGCTTCTCAGAAATTCTGGAAGCGCCGGGGATCGAACCCGAGACTTCTAGCCAGGAACTCTGACCACTAGATCACATAGACGACCTCTGTAATCGGTAAACCAGACAAAGAAGCTTGACACTTAGAGGTGGTTCAATTGCCCCATAAATTCGTGATAATAAATCTAAGTAACTTTCCGCACGGTCAGAAGAGGGTTCTTCGATCCTCTGATCGATTATAAGGGGTTGTGGCGCCAATATTTATTTTGAGTTATTCAACGTAGGCTTACACCTTCTGAACTGACTGGTTTCATCATCACATGATTTGTAAAATAACTTAAATCTGGAACAGACACAATAACCAGCCCCCGGCGTTTATTCATCGCTATGAAAGGTTAAACCCACATTTCACAAATTATATAACTTTTCGGCCACGCCGGGAAATGAACTCGGGCCTCAAAGCTCAGTTGGCGGATACGCTACCGATTAAGCTAAGGTGTCGGACAGAAGACAAATAAAAAGCAGACGGTGTTATTCCTTAGAATTTTCAATCAACTAACTCATTTCCCGGGTGAGGGGATTGAGTGTTAGGTTGGGGGGGAGGGGAGGGAGGGGGTGCGCATCGGGTCACCTCCGAGGGTCAGTCATTCCTTTCTCCCTAAATCCACGTGCCGCCGGGGCTCGAGTTTATGTGGACCCCTGGACATACATCGGCAACCTGGTCACGTACCTTCCTCCAAATAGACCCCGCGACGCCTTCAGTCAACAAACATAGTTAACCGGACCTTCGCGCCTCCGTGGACATGTTGGTCAACAAGTGCGTCGCACCTGACTTCTCTGGTTGCTAAACGGAGGCGGCTCTATTCTCTAAATTGTAAATTATGACAATGACAGTAAGTTAAGAAAGGGGGATTCCGTCCTCTCGGGCGATAAAAAGACGGTGACGTTTTATTTTATTGAGCTATTTAACGCTCACTATCTGAACCGACTAATTATATCAGCACATGAGAATTTCTATGAGCTAGAGCGAAAGAGCCTACGAATTTTCCTGGTAAAGGTATTTTCACATTATTTCCATGGTTATTTTACATGCCACAATCGACATGGAACCGACGGCTTTACTTCCCCTCCGAAGAAAGTTGTGCTACGGATTTTTATCGCTCAAGAAAAACCCGTCCATCCCTGCTGGGTTTGAACCCGCGATCATCCGGTCCAGAAACGAGCACTTTACCCCAAGATCACTCCACCTAGGTTGACGAGGGCAACATTGTCATAAGGTATTTTCTTCGTCGGACAAATGGCAGTTCAAGCCGCCTGCGTTTAGTGACCTAGAAGATTATTACAACCCGCTTCAGTGGGTCGAGTGTTATAAGACGTCACTCTTGCAATAGAATATATTGCCATTGATGGGGAGATCGGGGTTCGAATCCCCTCGGTTATACTGAGGGAGTTTTTCCCTAAAAGGTTTTCCACTCTTTTTTTCACGCAAATACTGATACTGCTTTTACCTTACTCATCCCTAACACATTAACTTGATTATTACATACGCGTAGAACCCGAATGATACTAAAAAATATATAATATTAATATTTTTACACCTATTATTTTGAAAACCTTCACGTAATTTTGCTAAATTTATATTTTATAAAATCACACTAAGCAAGTTTAATGCAAATATATAACTAATGGCATTTTTTAATGTGTTAAATACAGTTTTCCTATCAAACATGTTTTATCCCCTTTTTAAATTTATATTTAGGTACTAATAATAAAACTTAATGTCATGAAAAGCTGTGGAGTAAACCAACCGGAAGTCCATCCAACTGAATACCAAACAGAAGAGCTATGGTACAAAACCAACCAGAAGACCACCCAACTGAATACCAAACAGAAGAGCTATGGTACAAAACCAACCGTAAGCCCACCCAACTGAATACCAAACAGAGGAGCTATGGTACAAAACCAACTGGAAGCCCACCATCTGAATACCAAACATGAGCTATGGTACAAAACAAACCAGAAGCCCACTCAACTGAATACCAAACAGAAAAGCTATGGTACAAAACCAACCATAAGCCCACCCAACTGAATACCAAACAGAAGAGCTATGGTACAAAACCAACCAGAAGTCCATCCAACTGAATACCAAACAGAAGAGCTATGGTACAAAACCAACCAGAAGTCCATCCAACTGAATACCAAACAGAAGAGCTATGGTACAAAACCAACCAGAACCCACCAACCAAACAGAGAACTTGGACAAACCAACAAGAACTGAATCCGAGGTTGACAAGACTGGAGAGCTTGGACAAAACCAACAGAAGCCAGATAACCAGGTTCAGAGAGGCTTGGAACTAAACCACAAGAACGCTGGAGATCCGATGGTCAAGTGGTAGACCAGGAGGACTTGGCGGGGAACCGTCGATGAAAGAAGGCCAAAAACTTGGAAAATCATCGAACCCAAAAAGTGTGGCAGAGAGTCGACTGTAATGGTGAAGTTTTGTTGTGGACACATAAGAAGTTAAAGGAATTTATATTTTCATTAATAATTTTTTTTTAAAGTTGCCGCCTTCCTCCCTCGACCACTGTGGAGATGTTATCTAGTTCGTAATCAAGTGCTCACTGTGGTACCTCATCTTAGCTGCTTTTTCATTCACCCAAATCCTAACCCCTCTTTTCACTTGATGTACATAAGAAGAAGCTCCTTAAAAAAAAAAATGAAAAAACTAAGTTAGAAATGGAGAAGCCGATTATCGACTACTCTTTTTCTCTCTTAAAAATCAGGAAGGAGAGAGCTGCTTGGAAAGTGGCCCTGAACGATGATGATATATGCACCCACTCGGTATTTAAAACTCTTTTAACCACCCTTCTCCGATCTTTATGCTCTTTAATTTTCTTATTTACTAACTTTTTTTTCCTTCTCTAGCTCCCCTTGTCTAAAGTTTCGCTTGAGCAGCGTCGTCAGCAGGTCTGAAGTCTATGCCGTGGTTTCTGAACGCACTCTACCCTCTTCCTGTTTGATTTAAGTGGAAGATGTACATACACATCCATAAACACCCGGGTCCTCTTTGGTAAAAATGGTTTTATGTAATAGGTTACTCCTTCAATCTGATCCTATCAGCTAATTTTACGGTAGAGGATAATTTTTTTTTCTAGATAGTTTTTCAAACTCCTTTCACACGAATGCAGGTACATTTATTCAAATATTCAACATTCCTAGACGCTACCACATTAGCGGGACTACATAGGGATATCCCGGTCGGGTTGAAAAATGTTGTGCAAAAAATTAAGTTCAAGTTTTCTAACAAACCACCATATGATTTTATCTTCCGTAGTGAGAGCTTTTGACTTATGTTAGGATTAATATACTGATTTATAGCCCGTACTAGGACTTAAGTTTCAGACTTTCACTAAAATTTAAGTTTCATACTTTTACTAAGATTTAAGTTTCATACTTTTACTTGGATTAAAGCTTCAGACTTATAGTTCGTACTAGGATTAATGGTTCAGACTTATAGTCCATATTAGGATCAAAGCTTCAGACTTATAGTTCGTACTAGGATTAACGTTTCAGACTTATATTCCATATTAGGATCAAGCTTCAGACTTATATTCCATATTAGGATCAAAGCTTCAGACTTATATTCCATATTAGTATCAAAGCTTCAGACTTATAGTTCGTACTAGGATTAACGTTTCAGACTTATATTCCATATTAGGATCAAAGCTTCAGACTTATAGTCCATATTAGGATCAAAGCTTCAGACTTATAGTTCGTACTAGGATTAACGTTTCAGACTTATAGTCCATATTAGGATCAAAGCTTCAGACTTATAGTTCGTACTAGGATTAACGTTTTCAGACTTATATTCCATATTAGGATCAAAGCTTCAGCTTATAGTTCGTATTATGATTAACGTTACAGATTTGACCGTGCTAGGATTAGAGCTTCGACTTAAAGTCCGTACTATAATTAACGTTTTCGACCTTTAGTCCTTTACAGGATTAACTCTTCCGATACTCTGTACTATAGGATCTAGGATTAAAGTTCTCGACCATAAAAATAATTCTCATACATTATTCTACGTTACCACAGGAAATTATAAAGTAAAAAAAAAAGTTATCAAACTAAAAAATATGATCTACTTTTGAACGTGACTTTACTTTAGAAAGCGGTGAAGAGGGTCGGATGAAGTTGGGAGATGTGAAGATTTGCTGCGACTTTGGAGAAGAACACACAAGCCGCGTGCGCGTCTTTCGTCCCCTCCTTTTCTGTCGCTTCATCCCATCCTTCCTATCCATACCTCGTCATCGGGCGTGTTGTTTTTTTCTTTTCTAGTCGTAGGTTTTCTTCTCCGTTCCGCGTCAAAAGGCAAGAAGTTATTGCAGTTGTTCCTGCTCTTATTGAACTGTCCACTTTGTCTTCATATTGCTTCCTCTCCTCGCTAATCAGACTCGAGGTCGGACCTTCCTCCTTCGGCGACCAAGGAGTCAAGGTGGGATCGAAGGGTACGAGAGTTAAGTGTGCTTGCTGCTACATGATAGAGCACTGAGAAGTTAAGAAATCCTGGATTTTTTTTTTAAGTGGTTTGATATTTTAAAATATAGTTTTCAACAAAATGTAGGCGTAGCGGTACATTATCAGCAGGTTTCTGACAAATTAAAAAGTTTTAATTTTGAGTTTAAAATTTTTGAGCAAAAATGTTAACTATGATTTACTCGAAAATGTGTACTTTTGAAAGTAAAGCAAAAAGTTAGAAAACTATATCTAGCCTTAAAATAAATATAATATAAAAACAATAATAATAATAATACTTAGCACCGCGTCTTACTATCCGTTCGGGTAGTAAGTACTAATTACGATAGTAGTTAGGAATTGGGAAGGTTGAATATAGAGAAAGTGAACCCGCATTTGCGTGAAGGAAGAGTGGAAAATAATTTAAGAATAGACCAACCCCAGTTCACCTAAGCGAGATTCGAACCTCGATCTCCCCGTCCTCGGCAGTCTAGCTCAACACTAAACCAGCGCGTTAGCTAACTACGCCACCGAGACGGGTAATATAAAAGAAAATAAAGTAATGTTTCGTTAGGATCACAACAGACAAATTTAAGATAATTCTGGATTGTTTAATAGGGTTTTATTTAAGTTATCACTAATTAAAAAAGATTATAACTTAAAACTTAGACTTTTAACTGGTCAGAACGTTTGCCTACATTTGAGTGAAAACCGTATTAAAAAATATCAAACCACTTCGTAAATGATCCTGTATTTCTAAACATCTGCAATTCTTCTCTGTCCTTTACCATGCAGCCCTCTTAAAGTAAGTATTTTTTTACAGTTTTTACAACAAAAATACCCGCATCTGTGGTCACATGGTCCAAGGCGTAGCTCTTGCAATAAATTCTACTACCGATGACAGGGAGATTGGCGGTCTCCCTGTCGGGTGTACTGAGGTTGTTTTTTTTCCTAAATGGTGTCCCACTCTTCCTCCACGGTGATTCGGGTACACCACCTCTAAATTCAACTTTCCTCATCCCCAATTCATTAGCATTCATTAGCCCTTAACGGGCTGTAAGACGCGGTGATAGGAAAAACACTTATTTAAAATACCTTTTTAACCAAATAAACACAATATTGCTTTAACAGATACGTTTATCAGGATTGTCGCACACCTGGAAAACCATAGTCATAAAAACTCAGGAGATTTCACTTTAAAAAAAAAAGTTTTTTTAGCACCTCATCACACTCCCGTTCGAGATATACGCCTGTGTACCGATTATGTTAATGTGCTAGGTATGAGGAAGGCTGTGTTTAGAGTAAATGTACCCACATTTACGTGGAAATAAAGTTGAAAAGTATTAAGGGAAAACAGGCCTTGGTACACCCGACTGGGATTCGAACCTTGATCTCCTTGTCATTGGCAGTCCAGTATATTGCTGGAGTGACACCTTAGGCCATGTGGCCACCAAAGTGGGTTGAAAAACTAAAAATTCAAAGTAAACCGAACCTAATAGCACTTTGAACCGAATACATGAATTATCTTCCCTTTTTTTTTTTTGTCTATTTGGTGTAGGTAAGGTTGCGCGACAGCTGTATAACTTTCCTCTTCAAAGTCAAACCATCCTGTTCTGAGCATCAATGGCATAACTTCATAGTAATTATTTTTATGAGAAGTGAACTCTCTCTGAAGTGACTGGTAAAAAAAATTGTAGTTTATCATGGAAAACACGGGGAATTTAATGTTCATAAAATAGTGGCCACCCTGGTTTAGTTTGATTTTAAGTAATCCAGTTAAAAAATATTTATCATAGGTATCGTGGCAATTGAACACACATTTTTCAAATTAGGAGAAAAAGTCCTGCTATGCCCACGACAAATATTCAAGAAATGCTAATATTATTATCAGAATATTATTAAACTATACGTATCTACTTTGGACAAAAAAAAAGTTTTTTTTCTTATAAAAAGACTTCTGAATATACTTGTATTTATTTAGGTACTATCCGTGAGGTGAGACGAGCTCTTAAGGTGAGAATGTAGAGAACGCGGGAAAAGGTCAGTTTTGATATATCAAAACTGCAAAAACACCTTCACTCGTCTACCCTAAATCTCCACCTTAAGGTATACTACGCCTTCACAACTCCTTATACCACCCTTTCTCTTTTTTTTTAGAGAAATTGCAAACTAAAACAGAAGTAAAGTGACGCCTGCAAAAGTTTTGGTCGACCCGATTAGTTTGGGCCCCTCGTATCCTCCGTCCTGACAGAAAAGTCGACTGCCCACACGGATTTTAGTCCGGGAGCCTGATCAGGGGCACAGTAGGGCTTAGTTTGCCCGATGTGAGAGCTTTATTCCTCATCTGTATTCTCGACAAAGCTACCCACAAACCCACGTTGACCGAGCTTTGGTGACCCGGTGTTCAGTCACCTCCACCCATCTCTGTCCTATCTACTTTCTCGTATAGATAGATGAAGTATTGTAACAACGAACATTTTCGCCATTGAGATTGTGATTGATTCTTATCTGTATGTTTGTATCAGAAAAGGTTTGACGGATTTATTTCACACTTGATATTTATATACTATAAGGTCATATACCTCCACGCTAAACCGTAACTTTAATTCTAATCTAGCTCTAAAATTTTTGAAATAATTCGAAAATGGTTATAATCATTTTGTTCATAATTGTTATCTGGGAAGTGTTTTACATGATAAATAACACTGTATATTTTATTGCTTTTTTTTTTAAGAAAAAACAACATTTAAGGGCAGTTTATGGGTAACCGATTTTTGAAAATATTTCCTAAGAAAGCATGTTCGATCGTTTCTTGCTATTTATTTAAGTCCTTTACTGCTGGTTTGTGTAAAATAAATTAGTGTGATTCTTAGATACGTAATTTTTATTTTTATATTCAAATTGAAACTATTAGAACTGTTTAGCAGGCACTTAGTACCTTCTTAAATCCTGGCTGTACACGTCTTTTACCAAACTTCCAATAAGAGCCAAACTTTGTTTCCCGCGGGCCGAGGAAGTGTTTCTTAAATTTATTTATAGGTTTTGTTTCACGACCTTTTGCACTTTGGAGGTACGCCAATTCCGACTTAACAGCTGGAAAGGGGATGAATACATGCCCGTATTAAATCGGTAGACTGCACGGAAATTTGCTGCCAATTTTTCAAAAGTAAAAATAAAAATATTTTTAGACTTAATACAAGCATTGTAATCTGACATTAAATATTCTAAATATTTTTTTTAAAAAATGTGTAAGATATGTAAATTTCACTACATTTCACGCCTTGATATAAGCCCTCTTTAGAATAAAACATAAAACACTTGATAAGATACGTTAATTTCTTTGCGTTTATCTTAAGGCGATTGACCCTTTTCATTTGGCGTGGAAATGCAGAGCCATGGGAACAAACGGTTATCTTCAAGAATTTTTATTGTTTTGCAATTTTCTTTTCGGAAACGGTTTGTTCAAGGATAGAAGCATGTTGATTAAGTTATACTTTTTATACACACACCTCCTCTATAAATTTAACAGTGATCAAATATCAATAATTTTGACATTTTTCAATAGAAAACTGCCGGCTGCATAGCAAAAAGTAAGAAAATGTAACACCTAAAGGGCCTTAACCCTTCAGATACTTAGAATCAAGTAGATGGTTAAAACTTAAAATTTTCCAAACTAATTTGGATAATTTGGAACTCTTTCCAGCAAAACAAAAATAAACCTCCAGATTAAAAAGACAGAAAGGAATAAAAAGTATTTCACTAGTGAGCAGTATTTGCCTTAGTGCTATGTTTGGAACACAGTAAGTAAGAACCCTGGTATGTTTCAAAGTTGAAACTACATTTTGACTCGTAATATTATTACAGTACATGTGCATTTAAATGTATCACACACGCTGACAAACATTGTTAGGTTAGTATAGTTAATGTATGTACAGGCTTAATCCGCTTTGCGGCGGCAATGCTCCAAGTGTCTTACGGCTGCTTCGCTCATACGACGGCTCGTAGTGACATAAAGCTCCCGGCTTCCTGCTTACTTTGAGACTAAAGTATCGCAAAATTGCTTTAGTACGCTTTATGTTAATTATAAAGCTTTTATCTACGTCATTTATGCACACATATAACGATTGCGACTCAGACTACGTACATCGACGAGTGAAAAAAAGGGGGCAGTTATTCGCTCTACGAGGGTGACCTGGTGGTCTAGGGTAAGGTGTCAGACTTCTGTGCTGAGGGTCCGGGGTTCAATCCTCGGTCCCGGCACAGATTTAACTGATTGCCAAACCCTTCCTTCACCTCTGACAAGACGTGTATTAATCACAACTTGTGAATGTGAGGATGCCAGGCCTCCACCGTGGTTCGGATCCCACGTTAAACTGTAGGTCCTCCATTTCATCTCACAATCACCCTACCATTGCACATTAGCTTAAGTGCGTATAACCCGAACGGGTAGTAAGACGCGGTGCCAATAATAATAATATTCGCTCTACGATGAAATTCGATTCACGATAATGGTCTGGACTTACCTTAATGTCTGTATGTCTCTAACTGGAGAACATGTTATTTTGTGTTTGGCACTTCTTTATAAAAAGGAACTTCCCAAGTTTTATCAAATTTTGTCCGCGTGTGCATTTTGAAAACACAATTATTTGTGATCCTAGGAAGGGGAGGGAGGAGGCAAATGCCTCGCTTAAATCCCTCCACCTCCTTTTCCATCTTCCCCAACCCTCTGGATACGTCACTGCACAATAAATGACAGACCAGTCAGAGGAACTGTTCTTGCCGTTGAAGATTCAGCCACGTGGGCTTTGTTGAGATACGTTTTATTCAAAAATATGTGAGAGAGAGAGAAAAAAATATGGGGCAAATGATGTGTAGATGTGGAGTCAGGGTTTTGACAAGTCGTTTTCTGGTGCGAAGCCCCAACGATATTTCATATTTTTTTTTATGTACATAAAAAAGTTTTTTCTCTTTCTTTCTTATTTTAAATCGTTGCATTCGCTCGAACTAAGGGTGATCTTTTCTTCTTTTTTTTTGTTGCCCTTTTTCATACTCCTTTCTTTTTCTTGATTTATGTTAGCGGCGATACCCCGGTTAAGATCTTACCCCTTTCGTATCACATTTTAAACATGTGACAGCCCCCCACCCCCGCTATCCCTAGACCTTTTGTTTCATTGTTTCAGAGGTTGTGTGGTTGGTAGCATTGGGTGGGGTTGGGGGGAGGGCGTGTGAAATGTATTCAGATTTTATGTATGTATATGCTGTTTATTAGAGGTAGG
This sequence comes from Timema podura, assembly GCA_033556935.1. Taxonomy (NCBI): domain Eukaryota; kingdom Metazoa; phylum Arthropoda; class Insecta; order Phasmatodea; family Timematidae; genus Timema; species Timema podura. The sequence continues at coordinate 17,647,043 of JAVRXN010000001.1, read as the reverse complement.
CTAATAATCTAGTTTGGATCTAATTTGGATGTAAACATCTAGTTTTATTTCATTTCGAGTAATATAGAGCAAAATATCTGTACGGTACTGTAAATATTTCAAGCTGATTTTTTGGAATATATTTTTGTTTAAGGAAACTACGATCATTCAAATTCGGATTTTTAACTAAATGTAACATAACTGTACATTATATGATTTTTTTTAATCAAACAAAAGGAAACTATAGGGGACTTTTTGCTCTAAAATAATATTTAAAAATTGAATTGAATAAATTAAACTCAAAATGTTTGAAATCAAATTGAAAATTTTGCCATTCTCAAATTTGTTTTAAGTTTTAAAAAATTTTTGGGTCGGATGAAACTCGACTCCATCTTTAGTTTTCAAATACTTGCACATCCCCTTGAGTATATAAATATACATACATTTAAAATGAAGAGATCTGTGGCCGGCCGCATGGAAAATTGCCGTTTTGCCAGCTCGAGCGTGAAACTGGACCGAGAAACGACAGTCAAGTAAAAATATCACCGTCAGCAATATTTATATATCGGTGCCAATTCGATGCGTAAGCTAAGCCTGACAATATCTTACTTCTAAACCTTCGTATATTATCATAGTCTCCATAAAATTCTTTTCTGACAAAAAATAAACACAATTTTTTTTAAAAAATAGTGCCAATATGCAGAAAATAATATTAGATTTTTTTTTGTTCGCGACCTTTTGCTCGTATTGGTTATTTTATCATTACAGTAAAGTATTGATTATCGCAGACCCGATTATTCGTGGTTCCGAGGTAATAATACAATCTATGTTTCGTAAGAATCGTCTAGTATATTATGAAACATCATGTGACTAATTGCTTACACATACTGTGGCGCCGTCGAAAGACTTGGTAGAGCTAGTTGCCTCCTGCCACTGAGCGGTAAGGCGTCTAGCTTATTATTTTTTTTTTTATTTAGCACCGCGTCTTACTACCCGTTCGGGTTATACGCTTAAGTACTAATTACGCTAATGGATTAGGAATTGGGAAGGTTGGATATAGAGGAAGTGAACCCGCATTTGCGTGGAGGGAGAGTGGAAAACCATTTAGGAAAAACCACCCCCAGTTCACCCGACCGAGATTCGAACCTCGATCTCCCGTCCTCGGCGGTCGAGCTCAACACGACTAGCGCGTTAGCCAACTACGCCCGAGGCGGGTGTCTAGCTTATTGATTTGTCGTGATTGTTTTTAAGTTGTGAAAATTTAGTGCGTTTACATTTAATGTAGCTCATTCTATTAAATTTCTAATCGTCAGTGTAAATAAAAATGTTGTTGTTGGTGGGGTGGAGGGGGAATCAAATAAAACCCCATTAATTGTAAACAGGTACACGTATTGTATGGAAGCAACAATCAATAGGTCAACTAATCTTTAATTTACTCTGTAAAGGATCTACATAGTGCTCCGTATTATCCGAGTTTTTGGTTATCCGAGGCTGCCTTCGTTCCCTTAACTTCGAATAATCTCTGGACTATACTACCTTACTCTTTCCTACCACATCAGTGTAATTATATGCGGGTAGCATGAACGGGTAGTAAGACGTGTAGCTCGTATAAAAAAGATCACAAATATGTTTTACCATACTTTTTTTTTTGTTTCTATTAAACTACTTATTTCAGTGTTGCGCATTATTTATGGGCGTGGCTCGGATTCCATTAGCGCGCCGGTTTTCCCCGAATGTGCCTCTAGGCCCTTGACAAAATATAATAATACGCTTTCCTTGAGTTTATTTTCCAGAGCTTGGTTCTCTTACATTTGGGTGTGAAATATTCTCTCTTTATTAAATCACGTTTTTTTATACTATATTGCTACTCGTTGTAACAACATTTACAGTCCACTTTTCATATATAGGTCCTTTTAGAATATTTAAACCTTGTTGGGGAATTCACTACAAGCCACCGTAAGCAAAAACCTCCGATCCTCACTGTATTTGTGCGGTTTTTTTTTTGTTACGGCCCTACAAATGCGGATATACAAATGTAATTAGATCATCCACATCCCTACTCTATTAGCGTAAATACGTGGATAGCTCAGACGGGTAATAAGACGCGCAGACTGGAATAGTGAGCTCTTAACCAGGTAGGAAGAAACCTTTTTGAAATTTCCAAAATTTACTAAAATCGTCTTTACATTCATTCAAGTCACGTGATCTGCGGCTCTCACTTTTGATGGATGATTTCAATTCCTTTAGAACAACTCAAATAAAATAGTAAAATTATATCAATGTTGACCGCAAGAAATCTGTTGGAGTGTTTTCCAAAAGGTATTTCATAGCGGGATATTACAACAGTTGTAGGGTCAATTTAAACAAAAACATGTGTGTGTGTGTGTGTGTGTGTGTTGTGTGCGCGCGTGCATGGAGGTCCTGGGATACCCAGTGGCTCTAAGCGCCTGGGGTCAATTTGAGTAAAAACGCGTGCGTGCGTGTGCACGGGGGCTCTGGGACGCCCGGTGGATGTGAGCGCCCTCCGCAGAGATGCAGTCGGCTCGTCAAGTTACTGACGAAGGAGGTCTATTGTCCACCAATCACGTCACAATGTGACCGTGACGTAACGCGTTTAGAGGAGGATGGGGGGTGGGATGGAGGATCATTGTGTTGTTGGTCCTGAATACCTAAATTGTCCAGGACGAGCCCTGCTTGAAGAGGTCTACAGCTGGCTCATTGTTCACATTGTTTTATTTGTCGTAGAGCTAACATATCCAGAGCCAGAAAAACAAAAAATTCTAATAATAATGACTTGTGCGGGGAGAGTGGGCTTAATGGGTTTTTTTTAGCGCCGCGTCCTACTACCCGTTCAGATTATACGCTCATGTACCAATTACACTAATGGGTTAGGGATTAGGAAGGTTTGATTTAGAGGAAAAGCACCCGAACTTACGTGGAGGGAGAGTGGAAACCATTTAGGGAAAAACCACCCTCATTGCGCCCGACCGGATTGAACCTTGATCTCCCCAGTCATTAGCAGTCTAGTCTATTTCGAGAGTAGCGCGTTAGACCACGTAGCCACCGAAGCGGGTTTTAATGTTTTTAAATATTTTTATCAAGGTGAGTGCAAATATCAAATGTATTACATATTATTACTAAAAATATTAATGATAATAATCAGTAGGAAACTTTGACATAGGAACATTTATACAATCAACATTGTTTTAAAAATATAAGCTTCATGGCGTCAGTCCGCAAGCGAGCTATAATTATACCGACCGAGCGGCTTTTGTATGTTGGTGAAGATAGGACCACCATTTGCGTGTAGAGGTGTCATGTGCTCAGCACAACAAACCCTCCGGCCGTTAATCTCAGTTTTCTAGACCAGAACCGCCACTCCTTTTTTTTTTTTTTTCAAGTAGCTCCTCTTTTGTCCTCACGGGGCTGAGTTTGACCCCGTCCCGGAACCCAATGCTTGACAGAAAAATTCTGGAAGCCCTGGGGATCGAACCCGGGACCTTTGGATATTTAACCAGGAACTCTAACCACTACACCATAGAAACGGACTATTTTTTGGAAGGGGGGGGGTGTAAATTAAATCATAATTTAAGATGTGTCTGTACCAAGCTTGTGTTTCTTTTAAAAAGTATAGATGCCTCAACTCGTGTGAATTATTAACAGGGAGTCCGCCATCGCATGTATATCGTGCCAAAACAATAACTTTGTTTCGTGTGCGTCTTGGGTTTTTTTTTGGGGGGGGGGGAATACTCCCCCTAGGGAATGCTCTAAGAGTAGTTTCTCTTCACTCGTTCCATAATTCAGAGGGACTGGTTGGCCCAGGGTCGCATAGCCCAAACAATAAATTCTCCGGTCGCCCGATGAAGGCGGCGCTATGTTACAAACGAAAAGAATAAACACTATGTATTAAAATCGCACATCCACTTTCACTCTGGACAATCTTATTTTAGCTAGTTTTTTTCGCACTGCGTCTCGTTTTAGGTTATACGCATATTTACTAATTACGCTAATGAGTTAGGGATGATGAAGGTTGAATTCAGAGTAAGAGTACCCGCATTTACTGGAAGGGAGAGTGGAAAACAATTTTGGGAAACATCTCAACACACCTTGACCGGGATTCAAACCCTGATCTCCTTATCATCGGCAGTCTAGTCTCTTGCGAGAGTGACGCCTTAGACCATGCGTTCACTGAAACAAATCTTAGTTATTTAACGTGAATTTTTTAAACAAATACCTATATTAACCAAAGACAGGGTAGTACGTAAACGTTATGAACATTTTCCAGTAAATTCTCATTCGGAAATTTTTCCTTAGGGGTGGCTTGCAGCTTACTAAGTATTATTATTATTATTATTATTATTATTATTATTATTATTATTATTATTATTAGCACCGCGTCTTACTACCCGTTCGGGTTATACGCACTTACGCTAATGTGCAATGGTAGGGTGATTGTGAGATGAAATGGAGGACCTACAGTTTAACGTGGAATCCGAACCACGGTAGAGGCCTGGCATTCCTCACATTCACAAGTTGTGATTAACACTCTACTATACCTCAGTTTTATCTTCTGTGGTGCTGACTGACAGCTCACAGCTGACTTCTGACAGTCAACAGTTAGGTATATACCTAAATTTTGACTGTCAGAAGTGACAACTGATAAAGACATGGTTTTTGCAGATCATATGGTTCGGCGTAGGGATACATAATTTGGTCTGGTAGCTTTTCAAAGCCGTCAGAAGTCAGCTGTGAGCTGTCAGTCAGCACCACAGAAGATAAAACTGAGGTATAAGTAGGTTAAGGGACTGGGTTAGGGGACAAATGGAAAGGGGGGGGAGTAATTTGTTAGAATAAGATAAATCCAAATACTGGCAATTAGAAATTATAATTTTTCGCACAATTTTCAGATCATTGAATCCCAAAATAAAGGAACGTGCTCCTTAAGGTTTTGACTATGAGATTGAAGTACAGTACTAATATAACCGCTCAGCAGTAAGCCGTTAAATAATAATAGATTAAAAAATGTATTTTTAGTTTTGGAGCAGCTCTTGTTAAGGTGGGGGTGTAGGAAACGTGATTTAAGGGTAGTTTACAGTTTTTTATAGCAAAACATTTTTCAGTCAAAATAAATCAAATAATTCACTAGTGTAGGCTAAACATAAGAGTTTAATTTTCTTCACATGGTGAGCTCAACAGTTTTTTAATATATGTCAAGGGTGTCCTGGAATTCAATAACTTTTTCTCTCATTTAAAAAGTTTGTCATCTAATGCCGCTATGTTGTTGACAGATATTCAAGAACTGTTGATATCACCTTGTAAAGTAAACTCTATTTTTATATTAGATCAATATTTTATTTATTTTGGCCAAATAAAGTTTGTATATATATATAAAAACTGCAAAAACACCTCCCTTAACTCGCGTACCCTACAATCCCACCTTAATAATTTATCGTGACGTGTTACCGCCTCCAAGTTACTGAAACTTTGGTGGGATGTTATATAAATGTTGATTCAAAAAGAGTTTAAAAAAAACCTATACTCTTATTAATGAAAAGTATTGGTTGATGTTTGGATATCGGCTTGGGATAACATAGAGGGGGAGAGGGGATAGGTATCCTTTGAAAGTTAAATACTATCCAACTTCTCTTTGTACTGTTATTTATCGTGGTTCACCAAATTTACGATTTCCTATTACTGAAAGAAAAAAAAATCACATGAATCGTAAAGCATGTGAATGGCTAGATATTTTCCTTTTAGAAAACATAGGGAGTTATGTTGGACACTCGCCGCAAAGGTGGAACATTTTCCCTCCTCTCCCTCCCCCCCCCCTCTATCTTCTCTTTCTCTTTTCACATCTAACAAGCCTTGTCACACAGTATCCGGGCTTTCTACGGCGATTCCACTCAAAATTATAAACACTTTCGCTACTTTAATTACCACGGATCCAATTTTCAGCTCCTCCTCTCTCTCTCCCCCACATTCCCTCTTTCGTTGCGTCACGACATCATGCAAGCAGGGACGGGCAAGGGACAGAACATCATATTCTCGCTGCCTGACTTCGCTTGTTTAACTCAATTCCAGACAGGACTCATCCCCCTCTACCTCTCACGATTCCTCCCTCTTCTGGTTATCATCGCTATATCTCGCACGTTCTCAAGTGATCTCGAAACAAGTATTCACCCCCCTTTCTCTCTTCAAAAGTATATAGCAAGGGTCGGCAACCTTTTTGGGTCCCGATCGACCTATACACCTTTTTTTTTTAACACTGCGTCTCACTACCTTTTCAGGTTATACGCATATGTACTGAATTATACAAATAGTTTTAGGGATTTGTAAGATTATATTTAGATGAAATGTACCCGTATTTGCGTGGAAGTAAAGTGAAAAACGATTTTGGAAAACTACCCGACCTATATTTGAACCTCGATCTCCCCATCATCAGTAGTCCGGTTTATTTAATTTAATTTAATTTAATTTAATTTTAATTTTTAGCACCGCGTCTTACTACCCGTTCGGGTTATACGCTTAAGTACTAATTACACTAATGGATTAGGAGTTGGGAAGGTTGAATTTAGAGGAAGTGAACCCGCATTTGCGTGTAAGGAGAGTGGAAAACCATTTAGGAAAAACCCCCCTCAGTTCACCCGACCGAGATTCGAACCTTGATCTCCCCGTCCTCGGCGGTCTAGCTCAACACGACTGGCGCGTTAGCTAACTACGCCATCGAGGCGGGTCCGGTTTATTTAGATAGTAGCGCGTTAAACCACGCGGCCACCGAAGCGGGTTATTTAATTTTCCTTTAATCCTTCCTTCACCTCTGACAAGACGTGTATTAATCACAACTTGTGAATGTGTGGAATGCCAGGCCTCCACCGTGGTTCGGATCCCACGTTAAACTGTAGGTCTTCCATTTCATCTCACAATCACCCTACCATTACACATTAGCGTAAGTGCGTATAACCCGAACGGGTAGTAGGACGCGGTGCTAATAATAATAATAATAATAATAATAATAATTCCTTATATGAACGTTAACACCAGTAACATTATAAAATGAGTAGCAATAACTTTTTTCAGTTTTCTCACTCTCTCGTATCGACTACAGCGCTTGGTGGTTGAATGTGTCACTAACGTCGGTCTGCTCTAGATGAGATATTTCTTGAGTGCATTCGTTCATTTAAATAGCAGAAATCTTCTCAAGAAAAAAAATAATAATTGAGAAAATTTTCTGGAACACTATAACGGAGAGACACATCCTTTGTCCTTGGTGGTCTTGAGGTGGAAAATGCTCGTCTCACGACCCTTTGTTCGGGGGCCCGACGGATTTCTTAAAAGCGATAAAAATCCGTAGCACAATGTCCTATGGAGTAGAAGTAAATCCTTCGGTCCCAAGTCGATTGTGGCGTGTAAAATAACCCGGAAGGTATGTAGGAATACCTTTCCCGGCAAAATTCCATAGAAATTCTCGTGTGCTGATAAAATCAGTCGGTTCAGAAAGCGCAATTTAAATACCTCAAATAAATAATTAGAGCCACAGAAAAGCGGCGCTGCCTCCGGTCTGAGTGGCTGGCGCTGCCAAGTGGTGCCCATACTCTCGTGTACTTGACCATGTGACCCTTAATGTTGTCCACCCCTGACTAGAGCTGCGAATGGACCTAAATTCATCATCAGTTTTGTGCGAGAGCCTGTTACTCCTGTGTGAGTGTGAGGGTTTGGCTGGAAAGGGGAGGGAGTAACTCTCTCTCTCTCACACACACACACACACACACACACACACACACACACACACACACACACACACACACACACACGGGGACCCTACGGGACCTGAAAGTTTGGGACTCTATTTCGTTTGACGGTGGCGCCCCAAGCGGCGAATGTCACGGTCTTTCTCCTTCACGTTTCGTCCCAAAATTGTTTCGCGTCACTGACCCCGTTTGTTTAAAGTTTTTTTTAACTCATTTTCATATTTTTAAAAATTATTTATTACTATCCGTTAGGGCTATGCGCATATATAATTACGTTGACGTGTTATTGATAAGGAAGGTTGAATTTTAAGGAAGTGTACATACACTTCCGTCGAAGTAGAGTGGAAAACCATCTAGGAAAATACAGAGTGGAAATCGTGCAGGAAAAACCACCCGACCTGGATTCAAACCTGATATCCCCGTCACTGCCAATCCATTCTTTACACGAGCGGGATGCCTTAGACCATGCTTCCACCGATGCGAGTCATTTTCCTAATGGGTCGATCAAACTGTGCTTTTTTTTAAAATATGTGTTCACGATAGCTTAATTTTAAATTTTTGTTTAACTGATAGAAAATTAATTTTTGTTGGCACTGCGTGCCTGCTTACTGAGCTAAGGATTCCGAGTTCGATCCCCGATAAGGCTAAACAAATTATTATTGGTGAAAGGTGGGTTTACCCTTGCACATTGATAAATTAACGGCTGGGGACTGGATGTTGTGTCAGTCCTAGTCTTAAGATATATTATAAGGCATATGAAGCTACGACAGGCCTAGCAAGCTGGTAGTAGAAAATAAATATTTTTTTAATGGATGTAAAAACTGAGTCTTACTGCCCGCATGAGTTATCCGCATATTTACACTAAATTATTAGGGATAAGGAAGGTTGAACTAAGAAGTAATGTACCCGCACTTGCGTTGAGAGAAAGATGGAAATAATTAAGGAATTACTACATTCTTTATATCCGGCCTGGATTTTAACATATACCTCCTCATTCACTGGGGCAAACCAGACAAGACTAAACTGACTGACGCCTTTGTTCGCGAGTCCCATTTGTGTGACGGCTGCTTAAACTTGCCCGTACATACTTCAGTGGCCGAATGGTCTAAGGCGTCACTCTCGTGTTAAACTGGCCTGCTGATGATTGAGTTTGAATCCCGGTTGGGTCTATTGAGCGTGTTTTTTCCATGATCGGTTTTCCTCTCTCCTTCCACCCAGATTACCAATAAAACGCTTCCTTTCTCATCCCATTAGAGTAATTATCATACATGCGTATAACCTGAAATTGTAGTAACCCTCCTAGTGATTAAAAAAAAAACCTTGCCCACAAAAAACCTATTTCGATCCGAAGGGTGGCCAGGCATAAAAGCTTGCCAAGGAGGGTTTTATGAAGCCATTTTCATCCCGAAATAAGTGGTAATACCCCCCCTCTGCTAAAACTTTCAACGCCGTTCATAAATTAACCCCAGTGTTGGTTTTCTAGCCGCGATGGGGGGTGGGGGTGGGGGGTGGAAGGGTTTACAAGCTGACCGTCCAATCTCCAGGTCCCCCACCATCAAGTATTCGAATGGCGGGGGGGGGGGGGCTTTTAAAAGGGGACTTTTAATTAATTCCTCGTTTGTTTAATAGTAATGAAACATTCACCGCGTAGGTCTGGTACCTGCGGACAACGGGACAGGATGGGTGGACGGACTCCGGTTTATACAAGGTGGTATGATTTGCGAGGCTGGGGTTTTTTTTGAAAGTTTACCTTGCACGTTTCCACTATGGCGTAGCTTAAACAGTGGTATTCAATTATTATTTTTTTAGTACTCCCCAGATAATATAATTATTTATCTTCAACTTTGCACCCCTAAAGTTGTTGGTTCATAATGCAAGCTACACATATTCTATAATATAGGTGGGCAACAACATATGTTTTAATCCATTCACAGGTTTGGCGAATGAGAAGTGAAATTCGCAACACCCTGTAATAATTGAGAAATTGATAACCAGAAGAAACTAATCACGCTGCACGTTGACATTTTGTATAACTAGCCAATCATATGTACATTTTTTATCAGTAGTTTACTTTGAGGATATTTTTACCCCCGAGTCAAAGTAGATAATTTTTAATCGTTTCATCATACATTCCGTTTTTTAAACTTTTTTTTGCTAAAAAAAACTGATTCCGTATTATATTTGTTATGATTTACGGCGCGGTAAGCCCCCCCTCCCGCCCGAAACACTTTTGTATACAAACATTTGTGGAAAGGGGATTACTTGTTTTTGAGTGATGGGCGCCGGTGACCCGGTGTGTGTATTTACTCTGATTGTCGTGGCGCGTCGCCAGGGGAACGTCACATTATTTGAGATAATATTCTATCCCTCCCTCCTTCCGTTTGTGATGGAGAGAGAAAAATCTACCCCGTCATAAAATGATGTATGCATTCTGTTTGAATGTGACGTTGAATTATACGGTTGGTTACTAACCCACTCAAATCAGTAGATCCAAGGCTATGATAATTCAGAGTTTTTCATGTGTCATTAAAATAATTTCACTTTCCTTTAATATAGTGTTGACCAACAGATGCAAGACCTATAACAGGCCAGCACTGAAACATACTTAAGAAGACTAGAAAATATGAAATAATTAATCAAACAACTATTTAAATAATTAAATAGAGACATTAGGTTAATACGGTGCGGTGTAGTTGCTAAAATGTATTTTTAAAAACATGGACACACTTTGTATAGAATCTATAGAAAATAAAAGTATTTTTAAAATATTTTAATAAATCCTTAATTGTAAAGAAGTTCCTTAAATAACTTTCAGTTTAGCTCTTCTTTTATGATAAAGGTCAAATTCGGCATATCTACAATTTGCACTACGAATACGACAGAAAGAGTTACTAATAGAAAATAATTTTGGATTTCGAGAGGCCCGAGAAGGGTCATTTAGGTGTATACCTAAATTTTGACTGTCAGAAGTTACAGCTGCTAAACACATGTTTTTTTGCAGATCATATGGTTAGGCGTAGGGATACATAATTTGGTCTGGTAGCTTTTCAAAGCCGTCAACTGTGAGGTGTCAATCAACACCAAAGAAGCCATGGGGCTACTTTACATGTTTTAAGAGCAAGTTTACAGGAAAGGTTTCTATTGAAAATATTAAAAACAAAAATAATAATAATAATCCCCTTTATTTATCTGATGAATTTAAGGCGTTAGCCTTCATTTGTTTAGTTGGATATTTAAGGCTGGATGAAAAGGGAATGTGAGGTTAGGTTTGTATTAATTCTCTAGATTTGTATAGCAAAAAAACATGTTTTGTAAAAAATTAATAAAATTTCGTTTCAGTAGAAACATTTGGTTATATATTCTACACATAGTAATCTCAACAATTATTGATTTTATTGGAGCAGAGACTTTATAAATTTACTATAAAAAAGTCCTATTAAAATCCTGTTATATCCAGGATAGATATAAACTAACTGAGATCTCTGTGTGGAGAAAATTAAACTAAATATATTTAACTAAAACAAATATTTTCATACCCCGCTTTGGTGGCCGCGTGGCTACTCTCGCAGTAGATTGAACTGCCAATGACGGGGAGATCGAGGTTCGAATCTCGGTCGGGTGTACTGAGGGTGGTTTTTCCAAAATAATTTTCTACTCTCCCTCTATCACCATGTAAATGCGGGTACACTTCCTTGAAATATAACCTTCCTAATACCTAAAACAATTAGCGTAATTAGTACCTAAGCGTATAACCCGAACCGATAGTAAAACAAAGTGCTTTTTAAAAAAAGTGACATTGCCCGCTGTTGTACCAAACCTGTTCCATAAGTTCCTCCACCCCGCCCCCCCTTTCCTCCTTCCCACCACAACCGCTCGAAACTTGGCAATTAACATTAGCGGTGGAGGCGGCGCAGGTGAAAAATTGTGATTGTTATTTAGTGTAAGAATATCTCTTGGAGGTTTAGTTTAGTTTAGAGGATAGTGTTCGCCCGAGCCACCCGATATTTTGGGGAGTGGGGGAGCTTTTAAACCGGTAATGAAGGGGTGGGCTGCAGAAGCCCAGTAAAACAATGGATACGGGGGATTTGAAAAGGCCAGTACTTTGTTAGAGGATTATAGGGTGATTGGAAAATGTGAGCACGGGATATAGGTTACACGCGTTTGCCGGGGCTCAGTGTTTGATATACCTATAATACTCTTTTTAATTTGATTTGAATATAAATTTATAACCATTATTTCCGAGTGCAATTTTTAAAAGTCTTTGTTTGGTAAATTTATCATCTTTTATGACGATCAAAACAAATCATTCAACTATTTATCTTGGTAAATGTAGACAATAAATCTAAATATCTTAATAATACAATTTTATATTCTTTCTTATGCTCACTTATTAAATATTCTCCTTACTAAGCTAATAATATGTCTTTAAAGATTATGGAGAATATACTTTTTAAGTAGATGTACTTTCTTCTACCCTGTTAAGTATCAAGCCTACCTTGCGTATTTCACTATGATATAGCTTATAAGAAAGGGCCATAGTTTATCCGCTAAGGTAGGATTGCTACCTTTCAGGTGAACAGAGTAAGCTACCAACATTCGCCTGAAATAAAAACGGATAAAGATGTTGGGAAATAACTAACTACCTCATGCCGATCCTTTCAACACCCCTAATAAACTAACTTAACCTAGAACCTAAACTTATATCCAACGTTAAGAAATTGATTAACAGGATTAACCCATACCAATGTAGTAATTACTTTGGGGCCATCTTGGATGAAACCAGATCTCCACCAGAAGACGTCCTTCTCTAACCATAATATCTCCACTCAGATACGTCCTTCTCTAACCATACTATCTCCACCAGAACACGTCCTTCTCTAACCATACTATCTTCACCAGAACACGTCCTTCTAACCATACTTCACCACCAAAATACTCTTCACCAAACACGTCCTTCTCTAACCATACTATCTCCACCCAAACACGTCCTTCTTAACCATACTATCTCCATCCCAGAACACGTCCTTCTCTAACCATACTATCTCCACCCAGAACACGTCCTTCTCTAACCATACTATCTTCACCAGAACACGTCCTTCTCTAACCATACTATCTTCACCCGAACACGTCCTTCTCTAACCATACTATCTCACCCAGAACACGTCCTTCTCTAACCATATATCTCACCAGAACACGTCCTTCTCTAACCATAATATCTCCACCCAGAACACGTCCTTCTCTAACCATACTATCTTCACCCAGAACACGTCCTTCTCTAACCATACTATCTTCACCCAGAACACGTCCTTCTCTAACCATACTATCTCCACCCAGAACACGTCCTTCTCTAACCATACTATCTCACCCAGAACACGTCCTTCTCTAACCATACTATCTCACCCAGAACACGTCCTTCTCTAACCATACTATCTTCACCCAAACACGTCCTTCTCTAACCATACTATCTCCACTCTGAAGACGTCCTTCTCTACCATATCCTCTTCTCTCACTGACATCACCTCTGTTCCTCACTCCAATGAAAGGCATTCCATGTTACTACGCCCTCATACTTTAAACCGCATAAATTTCTTCCAGATATTCCCTTCTTACCTTAACTTCCTCTCAACCAACCGGAAACGTCTCATATCTCCACTAACCCTATACTATCATTCACTCAAATACTTACGACTCTCTCATCATAACTACTATCTCCACCCAGAACACGTCCTTCTCTAACCATACTATCTTCACCCAGAACACGTCCTTATCTAACCATACTATCTTCCACCCAGAACACGTCCTTCTCTAACCATAATATCTCCACTCTGAAGCCCCTTCCTAACCAATCTTCACTGAGACGTCCTTCTCTAACCATAATATCTCCACTCTGAAGACGTCCTTCTCTACCATATCCTCTTCTCTCCACTGACGATCACCTCTGTGTCGCCTCACTCCAGATGAAAGGCTGTTCCAGTGTTACTTACGCCCTCAGATAGCGTTGTAAACCAGGGGCAGTAAAGTTTGTTCAGATATTTCCCTTGTGAGTTAACTTCCTCTCAACAAGCCGGTGAATAGGTCCTACGAGGTTTCCGACATACCCTGAGGGTACGATCATTATAAATAGCTCTGAGGCGACTCTGCTCATCATGGTCAGGCTCACGGCTCTGTCCGGGGTAAAGAGCGTTGAGACGTCAGGCGCCGACCAACAAACTTGTTCAAATCCTAATTTGGGAGTAATTTACAATTCACGGGTGAGAAATCGGGCAAAGTGCGAGCGTAAAAGAGCTTAAAGCGCTAGAATACTTGAGCTGAAATTAACAAACACCTGAAACCAAGTGGGCTTATAACGTTACTGGATGGAGCTGTGTGGCAGTAGGAGAACAAACAGGGTAATAGGAAAGTACAAATGACAGTAACATTTTTTGTTGGGGCCGCTTTATTAAATTACAATCAATCGGTTCACAAAAATCCATTCTACACTCCTCTACCTGTTACCTCTCGTTTAGTGGGCACTTATTTATTAGTGCTCAACCAAAATATGTGGATTTGTGGGCTTATAATAGGAAAAAGAGCGTATAGCCCGAACGGGTGGTAAGACACGGTGCGATTAAAAAAAAGGGGGGGGGTTTCAACTTTTAAACTATGTTTACAAGTTTATATATTATGTATGGCTCGTATAAAATTGGTTTGTGTTATTTCAAGTAAACATCAAACTCATGTACTCGAGCCTAGGAGTCGCGGGTTCGATTTCCGGCTGGTACCGTGGGTATTTTTCTCTTAAGAGGAATTATCCCAACGGTCACCAGGAGTTGGTAAATTAGGCTTAAGCTAGGTTTAAGATTCCCACTGGCCCACACCTCTATATTTACTATCATCACATCCTCTCATTGCTGGTATGACGTGTAGACAACCTCCATATGTGTACCCTGGGCAACGCTCTGTGCCAATAGAGAGGCTAATAGTCTACAAATAAGGCGACAGAACCTATACTTCAAAGTTCTTCCCGGTCAATTGTGCCATGCGATTAAAAAATAATAATTAAAACTGCTCATTATGCATGAAACGTCGCTTAAAATGAGTTAATTTCACCTTCATGTTAATTTTTTTAATAATCAAATTTGGATCAAGCTTATGAAGCTACGACAGTCCTAGCAAGCCGGTAGTGGAAAAAGATATGACATGAATAATAAACTGACCCAGACCGTAGGCTGGAAACAGAAATGGATGTGAATATAAACACTAATGCTCGTATTGGCTATCAGCGAGATTGGTAAAATAAATGGTTCAGTGGAGGTTTTAAGGTGGAAATTTAGGAAAAGTTAGAAAGGGTCAGTGTTTTTGCCGTTTTTAAATCAAAACACTTTTTTGGACAAAAGAAATCAAATAATTATCCATTAGAAACATAGAGTTTAATTTTCTTCACATGGTGAGCACAACAGTTCTTGAATATCTATCGAAGGTGTCCTGGAATTTAGTGACTTTTTCTCTTCATTTAAAAAGTTTGTCATCTAATGCCGCTATTCTCATGATAGATATTTAACAACTGTTGATATCACCATGTGAAGAAAATAAAACTCTTATGTCTGTACTGAAGTAATATTTTATTTATTTTAGCAAAACAAAAATGTTTTTCTAAAAAACTGCAAACACATTGCCCTTTTCTAGCACCCGCTACACTCCCACCTTAAGGGAATTCCCCAAGTATTTGTTTGAAAACAAGCTCAAAATCACGCTGAAGAAACGTCTACTTAAACAAGATAAAGTATTCTATTCTAAACCTCTAAGTGGCCTTATGGGAAATCAGGCGAGGCCAAGTTAACTAAGACGAACCGACAAGTGAACGGTCGGTGGGCGAAGACACCTTCATGGGAACACTCTCTATGCGTGTGTGTGTGTGCGTGTGTGTGTGTGTGTGTGAGAGAGAGAGAGAGAAAGAGAGAGAGAGACCGGAGTGGGCGGTTTTCTCTTGCATGAGAAGGGGAGAAAATATTATAATCTTCTTTACATAAGATGGAAGGGAGTGAGGAAAGAAGACTTTCACACAAACTCCAGATTAAATTGGAAAGCTGCTTACATACATTTTTTTTTTAAATGGAAAGAAACCTTGTTTTCCCTTAGACTAGTTTTGACCCCTTTTATTTCATCCCTCCCCCTTCTATCTAAACGTTTGTTTCTTCTCCTCATTTCATCCGCATCTCACTCTTTCATCCGTTCTAAAGTTATCGATGCTTCCTCTGTGTCATCCGATTATTCTGTTTAATATTACACATCCGTTTACTAACGTTTACCTGTAGTTTTTTTTATTAAATTCTTTTACACACATACGACTGTTAACGCTTTGAGATTTCCAAATTGATTGGTTCCACTAAATCTCTTGTATCCTTCCTAAAGATCCTCATCTCGTAATCCCCCGAACGGGAATCAAAACATGTAGATATATACCCAGAGCTGTAAACTGAAAGAGTCGTAGCGTTCTCGATCACCGGTAGGGCTCGTAATCAAATATTAATCTTCCCGACTCCGACACGTAGGATAGTGGTCCTGTCACCTCTAACCGTAAGGTTTTTATTTTTAATAATCTATGGGGCTTCCTAAGTAGCAGAGATATTGCCAATCAGATGTTGCGCTTAGGTTAGACATTGACAAAACCTTTAACAATGCGCGAGCTTGGTGTTTACTGGAATTAACAAAAAACTAGTTTCTATGACTATATATATATATATATATATATATATATTATATATATATATAGTTTAAAAGTAAAAAATTTTCACTCTGAGAAGTTTAAAAATCCACATATTTTGGTTGATCATCAAGAGCTAAATGACCAGTAAACGAAAGTTAAAGGAGCCTAGAATGTATCTTTCTAAATCGAATGGTGTAATTTAATACGAAGGCCACAACACAAACTTTTTGTCATTTGTATTATCCTCCTTTCATGTTTATTAAGTGTAAATAGCCGAAGCTATATTAATGGTAGTTGGTTCAGTTAGATATCATTCTGAAAATTGAAAAATGACACCTGGACACGGGAATCGAACCCGGGACCTTTGGCTTAGTACGCCAATGCTCTAACCACTGAGCTATCCAGGATTCGTCTCGTGCCCAGGGTCATTCTTCACTCATATTTTAAGGCAGAGTCTATGATGGACAAAGCAGAAATCGTCAGCTACAATTATGTGATTTTTAATATCACAAGCCATCGGATAACGCAGCCATCGGCGACTCGGTAGTGGCTATTGCCAAGTTGTACAATTATTATTATTATTATAATTGTCAGGGTATGCGTATATTTATTAAGTGTAAATAGCCGAAGCTATATTAATGGTAGTTGGTTCAGTTAGATATCATTCTGAAAATTGAAAAATGACACCTGGACACGGGAATCGAACCCGGGACCTTTGGCTTAGTACGCCAATGCTCTAACCACTGAGCTATCCAGGATTCGTCCCGTGAACCAACTACCATTAATATAGCTTCGGCTATTTACACTTAATAAATATACGCATACCCTGACAATTATAATAATAATTGTACAACTTGGCAATAGCCACTACCGAGTCGCCGATGGCTGCGTTATCCGATGGCTTGTGATATTAAAAATCACATAATTGTAGCTGACGATTTCTGCTTTGTCCATCATAGACTCTGCCTTAAAATATGAGTGAAGAATGACCCTGGGCACGGGACGAATCCTGGATAGCTCAGTGGTTAGAGCATTGGCGTACTAAGCCAAAGGTCCCGGGTTCGATTCCCGTGTCCAGGTGTCATTTTTCAATTTTCAGAATCCTTTCATGTTTGTTCTCCTACCGCCGCACAGTTCAACCCAATAACATTATAAACCCATTTAGTTTCTGGCATTTATGAATTTCTGCTTTGCTGTTCAAGTGCCCTAAGAGGCTTTAAACCGAAACAGTTTTCAAAATTATAGTAATTTTGCTACTACAACATTGAAACCTAACGTATTCATTTCCTTTTCGACCCCCCGCTCACCTCAAAAGTGTACGGGTAGTAAGACGTGGTGCTTGAAAAATAAAAACTCTCGGGGGTTCGAATGGACGTAAGGCTCGTGTTTCTGTAATGCCGTATTAAAAATTCAATGCTTCCTAAATCCCACACTTCCCCCCTCCTATATTTTACCCAAAAGAAACTTTTTCAATTCCCTCCAACTTTACCACAATATGGCGCCGAGCAGACAACTAACCTGGGTTCCCCCACCTCCCCTCTTTTATAACGTAGTGGTGTGCGGAGTCGATATCTAGAGCCTATAATCATGTATCGGTTTTTGTTGCAAAGTTTGTATTATATGTGAGGGTATCTCTTTCTCTGTCTTTCAAAAAACTTTCATTTTCTACTTCAAATGAACATGTAGCCTACCTTCTCAATAGGTTGTAATTTATTTATTTTTTGTTCCGCGTCTTACTACTCTTTCAGAGTACACGCATTTGTGCTAATTACGCTAGTCGGGAATGAGGAGGGTTGAATTTAGAAGAAATCTACCCGCATTTGCGTGTAGGACGAGTGAAAAACCATGTAGGAAAAACCACCCTCAGTACACCCGACCTGTATTCGAACCCCCGATCTCCTCGTCATCGGCATTCTAGTATATTGCGAGAGTGATGCCTTAGATCATGAGGCCACCGATTCACCTTTTTTAGTGGGCCGCCAGCCGCCACTGCGGAAAATTATCCGATTGAAAGCTTAGCGAGAAATTTTCATCTCTCTTTCTCACTGGTGCAGGTGTTTTTTCGTCTGTTCTTTCCTGTGGACAAATTGGTGGCGCAACTTCTATGGCAAGTAAGCCACGGGCGGTTTTCGTTTCTATTTCGAAAAAAAAAAAAGGAGTTTTAAGGCTGTTCCTCGACTCTTATTGCAGAGTTTGAAAACAGTACATCCCGCTCTCGGAATTTTATGAGACTTGAAAACTACAGTTAACTTTGGACACCGCAAAAAAAAAAAAAGTGTGGAATCTCGAATAACATTCAAGACTTGCGAATGTTACTCCCGCCTCCCCATATTCCACTTTTATCTCTCCCCCTTTGTCTTCCTTCCACGCACGCGCGCGCGCGCACACACACACACACACACACACTGAGTAAGAATGTTTGCGTTTATGAGAAGGAAATTGAATTCTTTTAGAGTCAAGAGCATTAAAGCATGGAATTTCAGATGCTGGCCGACACCCTTTGGAAGATTCCCGTTTGAATCCATTCCGGGACTGTTGTTTTTAATCCATCCCAAACGTAGCACGAAAGCAGACAGGGTACAAATGATTTGAAGTACACAATCCCAGACGCTAATAGCCCTATTTAATGGCTTTACACTCCCGCCACACACACACATGCTGAAACATTTTATCCGATTTTTTTTATAATGTTAAACAGTGCATATATATATAAATGTTGATCAAAATCTTTACTGATTTCGATGAAATCAATTTTTTCTCTTTTTGCCCACCCTTAATTTTAGGGCTAGATAGATAATTCCAAAAATACCTCTGGAGAATCTTATGAAAACCGTAGATTTTTTAAAAACATGTTTAATTGTAGTAAGGAAACTATTATTAAGATTAAAACCGTAGATACCAGGTTTTAGCCCGATCGGTAAAATGGTTTCGGTTATAAGCCAAGACAGTCACAAAGACGGACAGGCGGCATCGCGAAAACCACGGGTTCAATAGCCCATTAAAATTTCGAACTAGATTTTTTCCAAACGATCACAATACTTCCTCTCTACGAGGGGTCGGGAAAAAGTAAACATAAAAAAAAAAATTGGATGCTTCCACACCGAAGATATGCTCAAAACAATTTTAATTTCAAAAATATTCAAATAAGGCGAATTTCTAATAAAGTTAGAGTAGGAATATGTAGGCCTATTCTTCTTAGATTAATTTAATTTACTATTTATATTTATACATTCCTAAGACTACAGCTTGGAGCTGTCATCGCAAAACAGGGCCAGCTACTATTTGATTTAATAACACATCGGTTCTCGGTCGGGTGAACTGGGGGTGGTTTTTCCTAAACGGTTTTCCACTCTCCCTCCACGCAAATGCGGGTTCACTTCCTCTATATTCAACCTTCCCAATTCCTAATCAATTAGTGTAATTAGTACTTAAGCGTATAACCCGAACGGGTAGTAAGACGCGGTGCTAAGTAAAATAACACATCGGTTCCATCGTAGCTTACGGGACGCTTTTTCCCGCGTTTTTAAATACAACCGCGACGAAGCTCTTTTCCCGTTTCGAGCGCTGTTTTGCCAAGAAATGCGAGACGTGTTGAACTTTGAAAAAAAAAAAAGTTAGTTTGAGGGTTGATTATTGGGGGGAACGGGGTCGATTCACGGTATTATCGTCTCGAATCCTTCTCACTTTCTAGCGGGCAGATTTATCTATTTTTACACTTCGCTTTATAAAAATTCAGTAGTCGTAATTTAAACTCAAAAGCCGTGCGTGATCGTCGAATCGATCTAGACCTAGCCGGTGTTTTTTTTTTTTTACCAACCCTTATATGAACATATAAAAAAAAAAGTTGGGAAGGGATTTTTAACCCTGGAAGACAAAAGGAAGTGGAAGATTTGAACACGTTTTCCCCTTCAGTTCGTCATTCCATTATTCATGTTATTAAATGCGACTGAGTTTGAGGTTGGCGGGTGAGTGTGAAGTGGACTCCCCTATGTGAATAAATGGAGTGTGAGTAAAGAAAGGATCCGGTATCAAAGTTTCCCAAAATACTGGAGGCGAAAACATTCTTTTCAACACTAATCAAGTGGTTTATTTTACTATTTAATTTTTGTTTTTAAAAGCTATATAATTGACTTTTTTTTTCTAAGTTATGTTCATTCATTTTTCTTATGAGTAATATTCATTCAATCGAAACTATATTTATGCTGTTCGATCAATTGAAAAACGGTAACTTGGGAATCGAACTTAAGACCTGTGATTTTGCGTGACAACGCCCCACCGCTGATCCATCTTGGTCTTTCTCCCAATCAGGGGAACTTTTCACGAGCGTGAGACGAGTGAGGGCTCAGGGATAGAACATTGGCACGCAAAGCCAAAAGGATTCCGGGTTTCGATTCTCGTGTCCGGATCGTCATTTTTTTCACACAATTAGGTTATATTTCCAGCATCAGGATTGGTCCTGTGGACAGCAGCATTGCTTATCATTTTGTGACACACAATATGACTACATCCATACTGATTGATGAAATAAAAAATATTATTATTAATGGGATATTTTAACGTTCACATTTTGAACAAAGCCATTATATAAGCACACGACTTAAAATATAACTTAATTCTATAACAGACCCAACACCTAGTCCCCAGTGTATTGATTCAGTACTGTGGAATGACAATCCCCAAAATGTTGCCATTGACATTTCAAGGGGGAGGGGGGGGGAGGGAAGGCATGCCGGGAACCCCAATTAGGTAGGCAGATGCGCCACCAACTAAGCCATAGAGTCTGACAACCAAATGCAGCCTTGTTTACAGTCAGGGCCCGGATTTTGACTACCTATCAAATGACCTGAAAATTCTAATTTTCAAAAAAGGTTACCTAAAAATATAAACAAAAACTTGCAATAAATGCACACGACTAAATCAAACAAACACTTTATAGATATAAAAGGCAATAAAAAGCATTTAACAATTAATCTCTTGCAACCTGCTGAATATAACATTGATTTAAAAATATCTACTTCGGAAGAAATAGCTAGCCCCTCTCAATGCAACCCTCTCCAACCTAGTTTGAGTCTCTCACCAAGGATCTGTATTTTACAACCAGACAAGCAAAGAGGATACGACACGCCTCGGTGGCGTGGTTAACTAACGGGCTAGTTTCGTGTTGAGTTAGACTGCCAAGGACGGGGAGATCGAGGTCCGAATCTAGGTCGGGTGAATTGTGGGTGGCTTTTCCTAAATTGTATTCCACTCTTCCTCCACTCAAATGCGGGCTTCTTCTAAATTCAACCTTCCCAATTCCTAACTCATTAGAGTAATTAGTACTTAAGCGTATAACCCGGACGGGTAGTAAGACGTGGTGCTTAAAAAAGTATACAAATTGCATTGCCTACATTTTCTTCTTACTCAGACAACTGTGTGTTTGAAAAAATATTTTTGAGTATTTATACCTTTATAAAATATTGATAGTAGCCTATTAAAAAATATACTTATTCAACATGAATGTCTTAAAATTACTCAAAATTTACGCAAACCAAGAAAATATTACTTTAATTTACAAAATTACATAAAATGACCTATATGTTTGCACAACCTTGTCCGACACCTTAACTCAGTCGGTAGCGTGTCTGCCTACTGCGCTAAGGGTCCCGGTTTTGATTCCTAGTATGACCGAAAATTTATCATTGATAAAACTATGGGTTTACCCTTTCACATTGATAAATTAACGGCCGGGGACTGGATGTTGTGCCTGTCATGGTCTTAAGTTATATTATAAGACATATGAAGCTATGGCAGGCCTAACAAGTCGGTAGTGGAAAATATATCACTTGGATAAAAAACTGACCCAGGCCACAGGCTGGAAACATTAATGGATGGAAAGTAAAGTTTATTATGCAAGCTGAGGATCATTGACAGAAACCATTTTGAGCGGGGGGAGGGGGGTGAGAAATTGGTACATCTGGCTTGGATTTCAATCCCGACTTCCTTTATCCTTATCTAGAACAAGTTGCACATATCCCGAACGGGTAATACGCAAAGAATTAGCATAGTTGTTATAAAGTTTAAAAAAACAACTTTAGTCCAATATAAGGTTGCATATTAATATCGCTAAAAAGATGAAAAACTTTAATGTAATTTCTTGACCATTTATTTTAGTTCAATCTGTGGACAGCTAAACATAAATCATGAGTCTCTATTAACTATATAGTAAGTAGTCTCTTCTTCCTTTGCTCGGTGCAAACAGAACGCGTCATACTCTAGAATAGTACGTTGAGCCCCTGTATGTGTCTGCAACCCGTCATCCAGTAATGTGTAAACAGTTGCCCTCCGTTTCTATCTCACGGCGCTTACTAGTTTGATGGTTGCTAGCTGGGTGTTCGTTCGCCTTTCAGACACGGGCCGGCGCCTTTAATAAATAATTAGGGACACCAAAATATCGCGTGTTCGTGTTTTTACGATTTTTTGCTTAGCGCATTAAAACACATATCAAAATAGGTGCTTTAAAGTTCATTGTAGAATTTTCGAACGTATTATACATACGTGAAATGAAACGAAATCGATTCCTTTCTTGAAATTGAATATTTGGCCTTTTATGTGCAAATAATGGTAAATTATGTCAATTTTAATTAGAATTAAAGATATCCAAACTATACACTTTTTACTAGTAACAGACAACATTGTTCTCTACCTGAATTTGCTATCTATAATAATAAAAGGAAGTGTTTGTTTGTGTGCGATGCCCAGCCAAATCTACGGCACGCAGAGATCTGGAATTTTTAACATAGGTGAACGGAAGGGGGTCCGAATGCACCTTGAAGCCGGATTTTTAAATTTTTAATTAGCTTTCTAATTAGGCTATTTTTAACAAATTTTTTAATTAAATATTTTTAATTTGGTTTAGAATTACGTTTCAGAGATAACGTTTCCATTTGAAATTGGACACCAATTGGGGGGGGGGGGGGGCTAAATATAATTCTTATACCACAGTGGGTCACGGGCAACACCGTGCGGGATTACTAGTAGATAGATAGTACAAACTAAACTATCATTTTCTTCTTTATATTCTCATAACAAATCACAGTTTCCAGTCCATAAAAAAAATCCCTCCACCAAAAATTATTGGTAAATTATTATTATTATTATTAGCACCGCGTCTTACTACCCGTTCGGGTTATACGCACTTACGCTAATGTGTAATGGTAGGGTGATTGTGAGATGAAATGGAGGACCTACAGTTTAACGTGGAATCCGAACCACGGTGGAGGCCTGGCATTCCTCACATTCACAAGTTGTGATTAATACACATCTTGTCAGAGGTGAAGGAAGGGTTTGGTAATCAGATAAATCTGTGCCGGGACCGAGGATTGAATCCCGGACGCCAGCTCAGAAGTCCAACACCTTACCCCTAGACCACCAGGTCACCCATTATTGGTAAAGAAGAAGTAATTTATGTGCTTGAGCTGTCTATTATGATGGTAAAATTGTGACTAAAGACAAACATTTAAAATGTAATAATTTGAAATTTAACAGTTATTTGTCTATTTATATAAGACTCAAGTTTGAGTAGATTTTTTGTTGTTGCTATTTTAGCCGAAAAACTCTTTTTGTTCGTTACGACAATTAATATCAAAATTCGACTTTTTATTCAATTGAATCTAATCATATGTTTAATTTTAGAAAAGTAACTTAATCTAGAAACAACCTTTACTAACAAAACTCCAATCTTTAAGCCAAGAATAAACATTAGAAAACAGTAGTAATACATGGATAAGAATTTATATTATGCTACACCTGGATTTGAACCAGGGTCCACTAACCCTGTAATCGACCACTCTCCGCTTGGGATTGAACCGGGCCCCTCTAGACCTGTAGTCGGCCACTCTCTCTCCTCCTGGAATTGAACCAGGCCCCTCTAGACCTGTAGTTGGCCACTTCTCTCTCTCTCTCTCTCTCTCTCTCTCTCTCTCCTCTGCCTGGAACTGAACCAGGCCCCTCTAGACCTGTGGCCCCCTCTCTCTCCGCCTGGAACTGAACCAGGCCCCCCTAGACCTGTGACCACTCTTTCTCCGCCTGGAACTGAACCAGGCCCCCCTAGACCTGTGACCACTCTTTCTCCGCCTGGAACTAAACAGGCCCCGCTAGACCTGTGGCCACTCTCTCTCCGCCTGGAACTGAACCAGGCCCCCCTAGACCTGTGACCACACTCTCTCCGCCTGGAACTGAACCAGGCCCCGCTAGACCTGTGACCACTCTTTCTCCGCCTGGAACTGAACCAGGCCCCGCTAGACCTGTGGCCACACTCTCTCCGCCTGGAACTGAACCAGGCCCCGCTAGACCTGTGGCCACTCTCTCTCCGCCTGGAACTGAACCAGCCCCTCTAGACCTGTAGTCGGCCACTCTCTCTCCTCCTGGAATTGAACCAGGCCCCTCTAGACCTGTAGTTGGCCACTCTCTCTCTCTCTCTCTCTGCCTGGAACTGAACCAGGCCCCTCTAGACCTGTGACCACTCTCTCTCCGCCTGGAACTGAACCAGGCCTCTCTAGACCTGTAGTCGGCCACTCTCTAGACCTGTAGTCGGCCACTCTCTCTCCGCCTGGAATTGAACCAGGCCCCTCTAGACCTGTAGTCGGCTGCCCTAATTACTTTACAACAGTATCACGTCAAAGTGTCGTTCCGCTATGCACACGGCCGTACACGCCGAATAAAACCCAAACCCACGCTTGTCTGTGTCGCTGTCACGTTAACTGGCCTCCTCCCTCCTCCATGGTTTGTATGCATGTGTCCCACCCACACACAACAGTAGGCTCATGAAGGGACGTGGGGTCTAGTGTTGCCGACTCTTTAGACTGAGTGAATAATCTTCCTCGACGGGGCTCGACTTGATGGCGGCGTTAATTGGCATGGTCCTCGTACCCCGCACATCCTTCTACCGTTTGTAGACGTTCCAAGATACAGGAACACGTACAAGACTGTAATCACCTCCCCGAACATCACACCAGATTGGTAGGCACAATAATACGTCCATGGCTGTCCTCACCTCTCCGAAAATCACACCATATTGGTGGGCACAGGAAAATCTGTCCAGGGCTGTCATCTCCTCTCCGAACATCACACCAGATTGGCTGGCACAGGAATACATCCAGGACTGTAATCATTCCTCCAAACATCACACTGGGTTGATAGGCACAAGAATCTATCTTTCCAGGGCTGTCATCACTTCTCCCGAAAATCACACCAGATTGGTAGGGACAGGAATCCGTCCAGGACTCTAATCATCCCTTCGAACATCACACTGGATTGATAGGGACAGGAATCTATCCAAGGCTGTCATCTCTCTGAATATCACACCAGATTGGGGGGCACAAGAATCTGTTCAGGGCTATCTTCACCTTTCCGAACATCACACTGGGTTGATAGGGACAGGAATCTATCCAAGGTTGTCATCTCTCTGAATATCACACCAGATTGGGGGGCACAGGAAACTGTTCAGGGCTATCTTCACCTTTCCGAACATCAGACTGGGTTGATAGGGACAGGAATCTATCCAAGGTTGTCATCTCTCTGAATATCACACCAGATTGGGGGGCACAGGAATCTGTTCAGGGCTATCTTCACCTTTCCGAACATCACACCGGATAGAGACAGAACTGTCACTACCTTGCCACTTGTCCTTCCTTCTAGTTCTCAAATTTGGTCTCCGATTTTTTTTTCTTGGTTCTCGTCGTGGAAACACTCACCTGAGGCTAACGCCACAACTCTCGCGACCACGTTAGGTAGAAATGAGATCCCCCCCCCCCCCCCATGTATGATGTCACCCGCGATTTGTGAAGCCTTGTAAAGTCAACATCGCACCCCCTAGAGTTGTTTAAGTATCGGTTTCCTCCCGCATCTACCATCCCTCCCATATTCCCCTTGTTTAGCCACCTAATTACCAGTGCCGTGTCGTGTCGTGGAATGTTGCTAGGATAAGCAGAACCTATTAAAACTATACCTGTGATATGTTCTCCCCCACTCGTTTCCCATTTGACCAATCATGCATATGTTCTTCTATAGATACGTCACAGGAATATATAACTGGCCAATGAGTGTTCAACTAGGGGATGAGAAAAGTTTAAAGGCACAGTTTTGACTAGCCCTGAAAACATTCCACAACACATCACTGCTAATTACACCATTGGCTGAGGTATAAAGTATTGGTAGTCGCGTTCTCTAAATATGACGTATCACTCCAATGAAATCTAGCTTAAATATTCAACCCGTTTCACTGTCTTCAGTTTCCCCTTTCCAAGGTAAATAGGTGTGTGGGTGTGTTGAAATGGGTTGGGTACCTCCATTGTTTGATGGCGGGCGTGTTGAAGCACTCCTATCAATATTTCTTACCCTTCTGAGGTCAAGGACTCCCTGAGGTTTGCCCCCCATCACCGCTAAGGATCTTCAGAGTATCCAAGTCCAAATCTCGGCCGATACTTCTGAGTAGCGAGTTAGCGAGGCGTATATAAGGGTAGTTTGGGGGGAGGGATTTAATTCAGGAGGCCGGAGTTTGATCCCCGAACGAATGTTGACCTACTGAAAGCAGTTTTTTTTATTTCACATTTTGTTTTCATATATTTTCTCCGTGCAACTTATATTTAAATAACTCTGATAGTTTAAGCAACTGATAGCATGTACTGCAGCCAATATACTTAGCATACACATTGAACGTTGATATAATAGGGCAATATTAGTACGGAAATATATTATAATCATGAGGTCCCAGGTGTTGATAGCCCGTGGGTACAGACAAGGATTTAAAAGATAAAAAAAGGAATTATCTGGTTAATGTTATATTTCCTGTCAAAACATAATGCTTTTTTAATTTATTTTGTTTTTCGTTTCACTGTTATAGATTCACTAAATTATTTAATAATTCATTTATAAAGAACTTTCCACAATTTTCCGTTTTAGACAATTATGTTGAAACACTCTGGAGGCCAGGGCTTTCAACCCTCTGAAGTGTTTGGAAATATCCTAAAAAACTCGACCTTTCTACCCTATAAGTGTAATTAATATATATATATATATATATATATATATATGCGTGAAGCCCGAACGGTTAGTGAGACGTGGGGCTAAAAAAAACCTCCTAGAGAAGTCTGAAACCCGTCCATACCAAGGCTTGAACCAAAGTCTCAGAGATAGTCTTCCACAGACCAGCGCTATCGACCGCGGTAAGACCGACAGTCTTAAAACTCGGGAAGGGTTGTTTTAGGTTGTTAATATTTCGCCCTCGCCCTTATTATTAGGGAGAATGCAAATTCCGGTGGTACGACAAGCGGAACTGGGCTGGGGGAAAGAAAAAAAAAAGACTAGGGAGGAACTAATTTCTTGTCGCGCCGACCATTTATGTGATTCGCTCGCGTTTTGTATCGTGTTTCCTAACTTTATTTATCAAGTTTGATAACGACACCGCCAATTTGGATAGTAAATTCCTCGGTCTCAACCGTGAAAAAAAGAAACAAACTTTGGAAAGTAACCCTCCCCCCCAAAAAAAAGCAATTCCGAAATGATTGGACAGTTTATGTCGTGACTCTGGATGCAAATGAGTGTGGAGGAAACTAAATCTAGCGCCCTACACATTTTATATCCAATGAAATCTGCTACATTTTTTTTTGCATACAATCTCTACGAAAATTGTATATTTCAACCCTTACATTTATTTCGTTATGAGATTAAGGTGGGATGGAAAGGGATGCTATAAAAAGCCAGTGTTTTTGCAGTTTTTATGGCAAAACTTTTTTTTTATTTGCAAAAAAATGCTCTAGTACACACATGTAGTTTAATTTTCTCCACTTGATGATATCAACAGTTGTTGAATATCCATCATAAGATAAGCATAGCGGCATTATATGAGAAACTTTATAAACGAAGATAAAAGGTTGTCATTAAATTCCAGTACACCCTTAACAGATATTCAAAAAATGTTGGAAGTCATAATGGGAAGAAAATTAAATTATATATTTGTACTGTTTGAACTATTTATTTTGGCAAAAAAAAAAAGTTTTGTCATGAGAAACTGCAAAAACAATGGGTAGAGTGGAAAATCATATAGGGGAGAAAAAAAACACTCTCAGTACACCCGACCGGGATTTAAACCCCGGTCTCACCTTAATCGGAAATCAATCTATTGCGAGTGACGCCGGCTTAGACCATTTGGCCCCCAAAGCGGATTGGAACAACTCGGTTGCTATCCTGAACAGGTTTTTATGGTTAGCTATTATAAGTACTGAGGCAACTATTAGGACCTTTAACTTTATTATATAGAGAAAATATTGTAATCGTTAAATATGTTGACTTCGAGGATATGATGTATCTTGATGTTCGAGGATATGATGAATCTTAATGTTCGAGGCTATGATGGAACTTGATGTTCGAGGATATGATGTATCTTGTGATGTTTGAGGATATGATGGATCTTGTGATGTTTGAGGATATGATGGATCTTGTGATGTTCGAGGAGATGATGGATCTTGTGATGATCGAGGATATGATGTATCTTGATGTTCGAGGATATGATGTATCTTGATGTTCGAGGATATAATGGATCTCGTGATGTTCGAGGTTATGATGGATCTTGATGTTCGAGGATATGATGGATCTTGATGTTTTGTGTGGCCTCGAAATTT
Organism: Timema podura; assembly: GCA_033556935.1. Classification (NCBI taxonomy): domain Eukaryota; kingdom Metazoa; phylum Arthropoda; class Insecta; order Phasmatodea; family Timematidae; genus Timema; species Timema podura. The sequence continues at coordinate 17,617,971 of JAVRXN010000001.1, read as the reverse complement.
AAAAAAAAGTTGGTCTTATAATTATATTAGGGCCATATCAGTCTGTAACCGGAACTACAGCCAGAACGGTTTGATGGATTTCGTTCAAACATTATATTTAGATACTATGTGCTCATACATCGAGGGTAAATAGTAATTTTTATTCCAGCTCTAAAATTAAGGAAAGTTCACTGATGACTGATTTTTGAAAATTATATATTTTTCTAAAATCACAAACAATTTATTAAAAATTGTATAGAAAAAGCACTGTATTCGTGTATTTTTTTAGGGGGAAAATCATTTAAGAGTGGTTTTAAAAAAAATTAATTAAAAAAATAACTCTTAACCCTGACTGGAAACAAACCAGGGTACCCTGCCCTCGCCCAATCACTGGATCACGTGGGTGTGGGAGTATTTTCGCCCGCCCCCACCGCCCCCCCCCCCCATCCACACACCCACACACGCACACACACCGGAAACAGTCCCAGATATCTCTCGACGCAAGATTCCATTTGCATGGAGATGGAATTCCTCCAGTCACCCCCTCCCCAACCCTACATTCTGTGAAGGTGATTGTGTGGGCTTTATAAGCAGACCTCTCGCAACTAGGAATTCGAGACGGGCTCTTCTTTCAAGAGGTTTCTTCTCTTTTATTCAATTGTTTCGCTTCGCATTTTTTCCTTACCCCCTTTCGTTCTTACGTGATACGTAATAACTGAAAACTCTGATATTTTATACCGTTTAAAATCTGGACGTTAGGGTCGGCAGGAGGGTGGACGCGAGTAGAGACCATTATTTATTTCAATTGGTTATGACAAAAAGTCTTTTTGTGTTAAAATAAATAGAATATTCTCTAACTAGATACGTTTAGTTTAATTTGTCACACATACTAATCTCAACAGTTCTTGAATATTTGTCATGAGCATAGCGACATCCGATTATAAACTTTTTAAGTCAAAAAAATAGTCCAACTCCGCGATACCCATTACAAATATCCAAGAACTGTCGATATTACATCATGTATAAAATTAAACAAAACCTAGTTACTGAAGCAATATAAATATTATGTTTTGGACAAAAACTTTTTGGCTATAAACACTACAAAAATACTTACCTTTACTAGTGTCCTCTTTCATCCCGCCTTAAAAAATTGCCAGTAGGCTGTGTCCTGAGGGCCCATGAAAGTTATTTTAGGGTATTCTATCTACCAATTTTATCCGTCCCCCACCTCCCCAACCTCATCCACTATCGAAAATAATTTTAATAAACTATTAAAACGCGTGAAAAACAACTTTAATGAGTTATATTTTTAAAGTCCAGGCTTACAACTTTAAATTTTTTAAAAGGTACGTTCTTCTTAACAGTTGAATAACATTGACTTTAAAATTTATATTTGAGAAAAAACCAAGAATATAAATAATAGCACACATATATTATATGCAGCCCCCCCCCCCCCCCCCCCCCCCCCCTTTCTTCCTTTATTCTCGATACATTTTATTTCTGGGTGTGCCACTGACACTTGATATATCAACTATGAATCTGTCAACATGTCGTTTTCAGCACGCAGCTACAAGTTCGCTGCCTTCAAATGTAGACTAATATAATAATCCAGTTATATCAAGTTTTTTTTATAGGAATAACATTATATGACAGCTAGAAAAGTTACTAAAGCTATTTTCACGTTTTAATGCGTCAAGTCCTGTTATCTGCAGCTGTCACTCTTGATTGATAGATTGATATTATCAATACCTATTAAATAACTTCAATAATATAGTAAAATGTTATTAATGTTGACAGCAAAAAAAGATATGTTTTCTTTTTCTAAAAAGATTCTTCCTACCAAAATCCTATTTTAAATACAAATGTGCATGTGAAACCACAACCTGATGAAATATTATTCAGTACACAAATCAGTTTCAACCTCGGTCCTATATAGTGCAAATGACTTTCGCCCGGTTAAAACATATAACACGGGGACAGTTGCGAGACTCAAGGGGCACAACACATTCTGGACAAGAATAATAATGTTAGTTTATTTGTTGACAGTAGGCTGTCAATCAACAACGCTCTTAAAATGTTTCTACGTTTACAAAATAAGCTAATAACGCTTTATTTGGTGATCTTCCGAACGCACAGAAATAATTAGAATAGTTGAGGAAATGCACCCGCATTAGCGTGAAGAAAGACTGAAGAAAACCACAGTAACACATCGCATACGGGAATCCACGCTCATTACACCTGGCTTAGATTCGAACCCCGATCTACCACGTTCGTCAATCCAATCTATTTTGTGAGCCTGTGCGGGTAGGTTTCTAAATAACCCAGCTAGCTGTTCAAGTGCAGGGGGGTAAAAAAATCCCCACCAATTAAAATATACAACCATAACTTTGACATTATTCATCCTGTTTTATAGATTGTATGAAATACTCCCATCCAGAAATTATAAGCCTCACGTTCCGGTCATGACCCAATGCTCAGCGGGTTGACCAATCAGAGAGTCAAGAAGTTAATCAGTCCGAGCAATGAATGGATCACAAAAAAATACCAGCATCGCGTTCGTTAACTCGATTCCCCCCACCACCACCACCCTCAAAACGTGGTAGTCGTTAAAAAATTGAACGTGTCCTATCTCCTGGGATCCTGTTCATTTTTCCAGATGACTTTTCCCGTCCACAAATAAAGTTAGCAGTTCTACCAATCTTCGGTGACTGCATAAATTCTCTTTTTTTATTTAATATCTCAAATATAATATAGAAATCAACTATAGTTATTATAATCAAAATCTATAAGCCTACTATTTTTATAGTAGACTTATTTGGTTGAATACAAGTCCGAAACATTATCTCAGTCGTCAGCGTGTCTGCCTACTGAGCTAAGACTCCCGGGCTCGATTCCAGGTAAGGCAAAAAAAAAAGTTATAGTTCATGAAATGTGGGTTTCCCCTTTAACAGTGATGAACTAACGACTAGGGGATATATGTTGTGTCTGTTATAAGTTTAAATTTGTAAATGTGATGTGCTGATACAATCAATCAGTTCAGAAAGTGCACATTAAATACCTCAAATAAAATAATAATTAAATACAACGTTTAACATATATCGTTATTTAAATAATACTTGCACCGGTGAGAAAGTAGACGCCCAGCTCATTTAGTCTGGTTTAGGTGACAAGCTTAGAGTTCAAATTCGAGTCAAGTGTACTCGGGGTATTATTTCCTAAATGATTTCCTAATCTAACCTTCACGCAAATGCAAATATATTTCCTTTAAATTATATTTTCCTCATCTCTACTCCATTAGGTTAACCAAATGCATATATCCTGAATTGATAGTAAAACGCGGAGCAAAGAAAACATACGTCTCTACTTCTTCTTGGTTAAAATAAGTGGATAAAAAGCTCTTAAGACACCGGGTTCGAACTGTATTACTAACCTAAGTTAGGTGTTATCCGTGGGGTGTGATGGGCTCTTAAGGCGCCGAGTTCGAACTGTAGTACCTACCTGAGTTAGGTGTTATCCGTGGGGTGTGATGGGCTCTTAAGGCGCCGAGTTCGAACTGTGTTACCTACCTAAGTTAGGTGCTATCCGTGGGGTGTGATAGGCTCTTAAGGTGCCGGGTTCTAACTGTATTACCTACCTAAGTTAGGTGTTATCCGTGGGGTGTGATGGGCTCTTAAGGCGCCGAGTTCGAACTGTGTTACCTACCTAAGTTAGGTGCTATCCGTGGGGTGTGATAGGCTCTTAAGGTGCCGGGTTCTAACTGTATTACCTACCTAAGTTAGGTGTTATCTGTGGGGTGTGATGGGCTCTTAAGGTGCTAGAATAGTCGGGTATAAATTCCTAAACGCCAGAAACCAAGTGTGCTTATAACGTTACTGGGTGGAGCTGTCCGGCAGTAGGAGAACAAACAGGAGAGGAGTAAAATACAATTGGCAATACAATTTGTGTTGTGACCCCCTCTATTAAATTACATTATGTTCACAAAGTTCCATCCTACGCTCCTATACCAGGAACCTTTGGTTCCCTAGTCATTTAGCTCTTAATGAACCAAAATTTAATTTTTTGACTTTTAAGGGTGGAAAATTTCAACTTTTAAACTATGTTTAAAAGTATATATATATATATAATATGTATAGGGTAGTAACTAGAAAATAGCTTTGTGTTCCTTCACCTAAACATCAAACTCGTGTTCTTTTAAAGAGCTTTTTTCATCAATATTTAACCTAAGCGCAACATCTGATTGGCAATATCTTATACCAAGGCAGCTCACTGATTTGATACGCATTATCTACGTAAGTTAGTTGCCATCCGGAGGGTGGAACAAGCTCTTAAAAATTCTCGTTTTTGTATCTACAAATTTGGTTCATCCTTGTAATTCCACACATTGTAATGTTATCAAAGCTTGTTAATTAGTTTGCAGCCTATTAAAAAAGGTCAAGTCCCATCCCCAGGATGGGAGGGGTGGGGGTTACTTAGAGTGGAATATCGAGAATCGATTTTGTAACTAAGTCTGGTAAGGACAGTAAAGTATTGAGGTCGGGTCAGGGTGGACTACATAGCATCTCCCAACTGTAGGGGGGGAGGGGGGGAACTTTCTCAAAATATACCCCGAGGACAAATCTCTACAACATCTCTGTTAAAAACTACGTCGGAGTTTTATGTTAAAACTTTAGCTATCGGTCTAAATAATAGTTGGATTGAATCCGTCATTCTAAGAACTTGGAATCTTTATTTTAGCTACGAATCCTGTATTTTAATCGTATTAATGGAAAAAATAATGAATATAAATAGGAAATATAAAATAGAAATAGTATTTCATACCTTTCATTTTAATATGTTTCATGTTGATATTTTATACTGTTAATTGTCTTTGTTCACGTGTGTAAGGTACATCAATAACAATCTAGTCAAACTAATTCACCTTTCTAGTAGTCATTTTTATAACTGTCACTGCCTAAAATATTTTAATCATTACAAAACACGCTTTCTTTGTTAATTTGTTTTACAAACAATTCACTAGTATATATAATTTATTCAACTAATAAGTTCATTATTAATGGCATACCAATTTACCTATTACTCTTGTATACAGATTTTTATTTGATAGGTCATACCTTTCAGATAGCCTTTAAAATATTTTATGTCAAAGTTATTAAAATGTGTTATTTGTCTTTGTTAACATTTTTAAGGTAATTATAACTACAATCTAGTCCAATTGCCAATTTATCCACTAGTCAATTTGCTTATCAGCCAATCCTGCTATTGCTTAAAATGTTTTAATCATCACAGATTATTATTCTATCCTTGTTTATCTGTTAATTTAATAATTCCTGAACATTATTATTGTAACAATCTTACTGATGACTTTTTAGAAGTGATGTTGTACTTGTTTTAATTGAGTTCATAATTCATGATAAATTGAGGTGTTTCTTGCACGTTATTTTTCTTGTCTTTATCTTGATTTAATTGACCAAATAAAGTTATACATATCAATTTAAGTACATGTAACATTTAAGTGCGTTCCTTTTATTATAATAGAAATAGTAGTTAAATGTTAACTTTATTTACTATAATGCTTTCATTATAACATTAATACGTTCGGTAATTATCAATTTAATTGTCTGGTTGTTAAGCTTCTCCTATAATTATGTTGGGACTTTACCACAAATAACCAGTATTAAAACTCTAAAACAAATTCCAATTATAATTTTTTTAAATAGATATGAAAACCTGAAAACGAAAACCAGGTAAAGACCAAAAACTAAATTTACAAGCTGCTCAAAATACGCTTTATTGATAAAACAACATCATGACATTTTAAAAAACTACTATACATATAAAAATGAATTTAGAGCTTAGATAAATTATAGTGAAACACTTTTTATTTAACACATTATAATACTTTTAAAAAAAATCTATTTTACGTTCTTAATTTTACTAATTTCCATATTTTGGTCTTCACCTGGATTTCGGTCTCAGGTCTTCATATATAGGCCTATATAATTTTTTAAATCTCAAATATCCTTAAGGATTAAAGGGTAACCCTCATCCCGAGTCCAAATGTATTTGAATGAATATCAGGGACATCGCCTACCTGAACCTCCACCCCACATGCCACGAGTAATCTACACCCGTTCTAACCTATTCTCGAAAGTAGAATTGTGGTAGGTGTATAGGTTTAGAAAATAAAACAATAAAATTTTTAAAAAATACGCTTTACATTTTTACTATAAACATATTTTTATTTTATACACACTGATACTCTCAAAACAACATCTGCAGGTCACCTAATTATGTGAATACATGAAAGTACGGTAGTTTTTGTAAGTTTTGTAACTATCCTGTTCCTGCTGTAGTCAGATCGCTGTTTGGGAAGAATCTTCTAGTAGTGTGCACCTTTGGTTATCTACCACTGCATTGTTTGTTTGCCCATTTATGTGTGTGCAGCTGTGTTTGTCTACCCCTGCTTGCGTATTGTCTTCTTTGTCTACCCATTCATGTGTGTGTGCAGCTTTGTTTGTTTGCCTCTTCATGTGTGTGCAGCCTTGTTTGTTTACCCCTGCATTGTATGTATGCCCCTTTATGTGTGTGCAGCAGTGTTTGTCTACTCCTTCATGCGTGTGCAGCCGTGTTTGTTTAACCCTTCGTGCGTGTGCAGCCGTGTTTGTTTAACCCTTCGGCGTGTGCAGTCGTGTTTGTCTACTCCTTCATGCGTGTGCAGCCGTGTTTGTTTACCCCTTCGTGCGTTTGCAGCCGTGTTTGTCTACCCCTTCGTGCGTGTGCAGTCGTGTTTGTCTACCCCTTCGTGCGTGTGCAGCCGTGTTTGTTTACCCCTTCGTGCGTGTGGAGCCGTGTTTGTTTACCCTTTCGTGCGTGTGGAGCCGTGTTTGTTTACCCTTTCGTGCGTGTGCAGCCGTGTTTGTTTACCCTTTCGTGCGTGTGCAGTCGTGTTTGTTTACCCCTTCGTGCGTGTGCAGCCGTGTTTGTTTACCCTTTCGTGCGTGTGGAGCCGTGTTTGTTTACCCTTTCGTGCGTGTGCAGCCGTGTTTGTTTACCCCTTCGTGCGTGTGCAGTCGTGTTTGTCTACCCCTTCGTGCGTGTGGAGCCGTGTTTGTTTACCCTTTCGTGCGTGTGGAGCCGTGTTTGTTTACCCTTTCGTGCGTGTGCAGCCGTGTTTGTTTACCCCTTCGTGCGTGTGGAGCCGTGTTTGTTTACCCTTTCGTGCGTGTGGAGCCGTGTTTGTTTACCCTTTCGTGCGTGTGCAGCCGTGTTTGTTTACCCTTTCGTGCGTGTGCAGTCGTGTTTGTTTACCCCTTCGTGCGTGTGCAGCCGTGTTTGTCTACCCCTTCACGCGTGTGCAGCCGTGTTTGTTTACCCCTTCACGCGTGTGTAGCCGTGTTTGTCCACCCCTTCGTGCGTGTGCAGTCGTATTTGTTTACCCCCGCATCCAATCCGTCCTTTGTAAAATTTCTCTCTGCAGTGATCAATCACGCTAATGATAATGCTGAAGAAAAATGGAGGGGGAGGGTCGGAAACTGGCCTAATGCATGTGTTTCTACGGTTTTGTTATCAACAAATAGAGCTTCTCGGATCGTTTGTCTTGATGGTACTTTAGAGGAACTAAGTGGTATCCTGCTTTCTTAAACACACTCTTGTACGATCACGTACACAACTATACTATGTTCTTCTTGACCGACCCCGTGGCTCTATGAAGAGGTCATAGACTATGACATATGTCTAAGGAGCTTTGGTTCGACTCCGGCGGGGACTAAAACATATAGTTGTGTGGTTTCGATATTGACTAGGCTAAATTTTGTACGACTTTTTTTTTTTGTGTGTGATGCGACTATACTTAGGTTATATAAATTGGGAAACTTGTGAATGTGAGGAATGCCAGGCCTCCACCGTGGTTCGGATTCCACGTTAAACTGTAGGTCCTCCATTTCATCTCACAATCACCCAACCATTACACATTAGCGTAAGTGCGTATAACCCGAACGGGTAGTAAGACGCGGTGCTAAAAATAATAATAATAATAATAATATATAATAATAATAATAATAAATTGGTGCACAGAACTAGCATACACATTTTACTATCTATTGTAGGACTCTTATTTATGTTAAGATCGTTGGTTTTTTTTTTATATGTTATTTATTCAATGTTTCATTTATTTGAGGAATTAAACTTGCACTTTCTGAACCGCCTAATTATATCATGTGAGAATTTCTATGAGCAAAGGCGAAAGAGCTTACCACTTTTGCCTTTAAAGGTATGTTCATATACCTTCTAGGGTTATTTTAAATGGCACAATCTACATAGTACCGATGGATTTACTTCCTCTACAAAGGAAGCTGTGTTAGGGATTTTTACTGCTCAGGAAAAATCCGCAGACCCCGGCTAGGTTTGAACCCAGAACATCGGGTCCTGAGGCGAACACTTTACCCCAAGACCACCTAGGTCCATTGTTAAAAAAAAAAGTTGAGTGCGGTTTTGGAGAGGATTGTAGCAACTGAATTAATCAATCTGAATCAAATAACTTCCTCGTGTGTTCTCAGCGCTGTCTTAATGACTCCCATCTAGTTAGTTTTACCAATGTTTTGAAGGTCGGTGCTCAAATCCCGGCTGAGTCTACTGAGGGCGTTCTTATTATTCTAAACTATTTTCCACTTTCTCCACGCAAATGCAGGTAAATTTCGTTATTAATTCTACCTTCTCTTCCCCAACCTCATTAGTGTAAATATGTTTAAAAAAAGTTGTTAATAGTCCATGTGTTGAACGTATAGTAGGACACTTTACAAAATAAAAATACGATTGTTTGCGGCAAACATTGATGACATTTTCCTATATTTTTATTGTTATTTTATAGTTATTGATAATATATATTATCAAAAATGACCGTTGCAGATGACATTACTCGATGTAAGAATATATTAAAGTAGTTTTAGTAAATTTTGTAACTGTTCTTTCTACCAAAATCCTGTTAAAAAAATATAATTATATTTTTTCAGCACCGCGTCTTACTACCCATCCGGGCTATACGCTTATGTACTGATTACATTAGTGTATTAGATATGGAGGGAGAGTTGACAACTGTTTAGGTATAACTACCCTCAGTACACTCGATCGGGATTCGAACCCCGATCTCCCCGGCATCGGAAGTCGAATCCATTGCTAGAGCTACGCCTTAGACCATGTGGCCACCAAAGTAGGTTTCCTAGTAAAAATTATAGAGGTTTCAAAATTCATAAACGACAGTTGAATTTATTTTACCCAGAGTAAGTATTTTTGTGAAATGAAATATGTGTAATGAAATCCCTCTCTTAAAATCGTCTTCCCTTCATGCAGGACTGTTCTGTTCTCCCCAAGAAGTTAAAATTAAATTACTAACTCCTCGAACGTCTGCACTCCGGATAGATTTTTTTTTTTTAATTCGTGAATGTAAAAAGAAAATCAACCATTTCTTGTAAACGAAATAGTCAATTAAGTTAATTTCGTGACACTTCAACTTTGAAAAAATATGTTCTATGCACTGATCTATTTAATTCTTAAACAGAAGACTGTGTTGGGGGGGGGGGGAGCGCTATAATATCCCCCTTCTTTCGTCTTTCTCATATGTAAATGACGTTTATTTTATCCATAACTTTTTTTTTTCTTATCGCACTTCAAAAGAATAGGTCGCGTAGGGCATAAAAAAACATTAAAATTGTTGGCGCTCATCAGAAGAAATAATATATGCATACTTTTTATTCTTTTTTTATATTAGTTCAAACAAAGTCGATGAGTTTTCTTTTGGTTTGTTTGGTGGGAGGGGGGTTTGTTGTAAAGAACCTCACCCGTCGTTGTATGCTTTTGTCTTGACAAGATAACGGAGGTCTCCGAGACTTTATTTATGATTCATCTTTCATACAGCACAGATGTTGGTTGGCCCCTTATAGACGGGGAGAGGGGGCTACTTATAGTATTTACATCTCTTAGACCTCTGAAGACAACTTTTTAAAATGTTTACGGACAAGAACTACTTTTTAAAAGCTCACAATACGCTCGTTTGTGGAGTGGAGTTTATTTAGATTTTAAATTACGTTCTAAGGGACCCGGCTGGTTTAGGTTGTTGTATATAGAATTGTGGGACACGCATATACATTATTTGTTTTATTGCGACGCTCTAGAGCCAAATGAACTTGAATTTGGAAAAGATGCAATGATCAGCATTCCCGCGAATAGACTGTGGACCACATTGTATGGAAATAAAGATACACCAGTTTGAAGTTTGAAGCCCTGGCTTTCCGGTTAGTGCTCATTAAACTCTGTCGTTTGTGTTAAGTATTGGCTGGGGTCCTGACTTAACATACTCTCTGTTCTGATATAGCTAGACCTAGACCGCATGTGTCGGAAACAGATTTGTCGGATACCTCGTCGCAGTATCTCAAGTATGTGCAGGTCTGAGCTAGTTATATCCAGTCCACCTCATTTCACCTATCCCTAATTTGAGTTAGTTCTATCTAGTCCACTCATTACACCCTAACCCTATCTTGAGCTAGTTCTATCCAGTACACTCATTACATCTTATCCATATCTTGAGCTAGTTATATCCAGTCCACCTCATTGCATCTATACATATCTTGAGCTTTGTTATATCCAGTCCACCTCATTGCATCTATACATATCTTGAGCTAGTTCTATCCAGTCCACCTCATTGCATCCTATCCATATCTTGAGCTAGTTCTATCCAGTCCACTCATTGCATCCTATCCATATCTTGAGCTAGTTCTATCCAGTCCACCTCATTGCATCCTATACATATCTTGAGCTAGTTTATCCAGTCACCTCATTGCATCCTATCCATATCTTGAGCTAGTTCTATCCAGTCCACCTCATTGCATCCTATACATATCTTGAGCTAGTTATATCAGTCACCTCATTGCATCTATCCATATCTTGAGCTAGTTATATCCAGTCCACCTCATTACATCCTATCCATATCTTGAGCTAGTTATATCCAGTCCACTTCATTGCTCCCTATCTCTTTCAGGCACATAAGTCTGTCAGTAAATATCTTGAACGTGGTTCTAGCGTCTCCCATTCTCGCTGCATGTCCTGCCCACCATAACCTGCGAGGTTCGGTTAACCTAAGAGTGGCTGGTGATGAGTAGAGGGTATGTAATTCATCCTTATGTTATCCTACTCCACTCTCCATTATCTTCATCCCTTTTCGGATCAAACGTTTTCATAAGTACTTTGTTTTTGAGCACACTAAATGTCTTCTCTTTATGTAACGGAAGATGCCATATTTCTCAAACATAAAGAACAACCGGTGAAACTATTCGTTAGTATAACATAACATGCCTATAGTCATGATTCTAATATCCGCGCCATAGAACAGTGGTATTTAATTAGGGACCAGCCTCGGTGGCCGCATGGTCTAAGGCACTATTCTCGTGCTAGACTAGACAGTGGAAGTTGGGAAGATCGGGGTCCGATCATGGTCGTGTCCACCGAGGAGGTTTTATTCCTAAATGGTTTTCCGCTCTATCTCCACGCGATTAAACCTTCCTAATCCCTAAACTATTAGTGTAGCTAGTCCATAGGCGTATATTATTATTATTATTATTATTATTATTATTATTATTATTATCATCATCACCGCGTCTTACTACCCGTTCGGGCTATACGCACTTACGCTCATGTGTAATGGTAGGGTGATTGTGAGATGAAATGGAGAACTTACAGTTTAACGAGGGATCCGAACCACGGTGGAGGCCTGGCATTCCACACATTCACAAGTTGTGATTAATACACGTCTTGTCAAAGGTGAAGGAAGGGTTTGGCAATCATATAAATCTGTGCCGGGACCGAGGATTGAACCCCGGACCCCAGCACAGAAGTCCGACACCTTACCCCTAGACCACCACCAGGGATCCACATAGGCGTATAACCCGAACGGATAGTCAGACCCGGGGAACAAAAAACTTTTCTTTTTTAGCGAATGCCATCAGGGTTTCTCGGCTAGACTTTCCTGGGCCTTTATTGCTGACATTGGTGGATATGTATGTAACTCGGTTTCTGAGGCGCCGTATAGGGTTGATTTCTTCGTCCCGATGTGATTCATAATTATGGTGACTATGTGATGCCATTAGAAGTTTTAAACCTAACTTAAGCCTAATTAATTATTAACCAGACCATGGTGACCATAAGAACTTACTCCCCTTCAGGAAAGATACCCATAGTACCGTCGTGAATCGAACCCGGAACCACTAAATCAGTAGGCAGTAGTTAGTACAAGAGGCCGGCCAACTAGTGGGTACTGAGCTAGTACCAGAGTTTTCGAAAACATTTGTTTTTTAGGGAGGTTCAATAAGGGTGTGAGTGGAGTATACCCGAGCTTGTAAACCCCGCCAGGTTTATTCCTCACGTACGTCCGCTATAATCAGGAGGTTTCAGACGCTAACAGCCCACACGTGTTAAGTGCCTGGAAAAAAACAACGTTTACATACATACTCGAGAATGTCAAGAGATTAACACTGCACTGACCAACCGGGAGTCTATCTGCCTGGGGGAGCTTCGGAGTCTCCGTTGCTCTATTCGCTGCACTGACCAACCGGGAGTCTATCTGCCTGGGGGAGCTTCGGAGTCTCCGTTGCTATATTCGCTGCACTGACCAACTGGGAGTCTATCTGACTGGGGGAGCTTCGGAGTCTCCGTTGCTATATTCGCTGCACTGACCAACTGGGAGTCTCTCTGACTGGGGGAGCTTCGGAGTCTCCGTTGCTCTATTCGCTGAACTGACCAACCGGGAATCTATCTGCCTGGGGAGCTTCGGAGTCTCCGTTGCTCTATTCGCTGCACTGACCAACCGGGAGTCTATCTGCCTGGGGGAGCTTCGGAGTCTCCGTTGCTCTATTCGCTGCACTGACCATTCGGGAGTCTATCTGTCTGGGGAGCTTCGGAGTCTCCGTTGCTATATTCGCTGCACTGACCAACCGGGAGTCTATCTGCCTGGGGGAGCTTCGGAGTCTCCGTTGCTCTATTCGCTGCACTGACCATTCGGGAGTCTATCTGTCTGGGGAGCTTCGGAGTCTCCATTGCTATATTCGCTGCACAGCGTCGCGTCTTACTACCCGTTTAGGTTAGCCACGTGTTTACACTAATAGAGTAGATATGGAGGAGGTAGAGCTTAGAGGAAATATACCTTAATTTAAGTGGAGGGAGATTGGAAAACATTTGAATTTAAAAACATCCTGACTACCCTAAACGAGTCTCCTAACCCTGGTATCCCCACCATTAACGGCAATCTAATCTGATGCAAGAATGGTATATGATGATAATAATAATAAAACTTTGGTAAATTGTTAACAATTTATTTTTGCACCAACTCTTACTACTAGTTCGGAATATCTGCAATGTTGGGGTTTGGACAAGAAAGGTAAAATTTATAGGAAATGTTCCCGCAATTGTGTATAGAGAGATTGAGAGACCGTCCAGGGCTTTAGATAAAAACACCCTAATTACACCTTATTGGGACTCTAGCCTCGATCTCCCCGTCACCTGCAGTCTAGTTTATTGTGAGAGTGACGCCTCAGACGACGCGACCACCGATGCGTGAGCCCTCACTATTAACCAACCGCGAGGGTAGAACTCTGGTAAGAACGAGTTTGGGAAACACAACACACTTTATCAGGGGTGAATAACGATAACGGCGTCTCTCTCGAATAAGACTTGATTGTTGGTGTCGGGGAGATCTGGGTTCGAACCCTGTTGGGTATAGGCTACTGAGGGTGTTTCTTTCCTGAACATTTTCCAAATAAACTGATAACTTTTCACTGCAGTATTATTATACTATTATAATTTATATAAGGTATTTGGCGTGCACTTTATAAACGTACTAATGTTATCAATACACGAGAATGTCTATGAGCGAGAAAGAATGAGCTTACCAATTTTGCTGGGAAAGGTATTTTCACCTACCTTCTAGGATTATTTTACATTTCACAATCTACATGAGACCGACGGCTTTACTCCTCTTTCAAAGGAAGTTGTGCTACGTATTTTTGTCACTTAATAAAAATCCGTAGATTTCATTTGGGTTTGAACCCACGATCATATGCTGAGGCGAGAACTTTACCCTATGACCATTGAAGTCGATATTATTATTGTTATAATTATTGGTATTATTATTAGTAGTAGTAGTAGTAATATTTTATTATTATTATTATTATTATTATTAGCACCGCGTCTTACTACCCGTTCGGGTTATACATACTTACGCTAATGTGCAATGGTTGGGGGATTGTGAGATGAAATGGAGGACCTACAGTTTAACGTGGAATCCGAACCACGGTGGAGACCTGGCATTCCTCACATTCACAAGTTGTGATTAATACACGTCTCGTCAGAGGTGAAGGAAGGGTTTGGCAATCAGATAAATCTGTGCCGGGACCGAGGATTGAACCCCGGACCCTCAGCACAGAAGTCTTGACACCTAACCCCTAGACCACCAGGTCACTGAAGTATTTTATTGGTATTGATATTTGTCAAACGTGACAGCTATAGATCACATGACTTGACGTATGAATATAGGAATTTGTTTCGGTAACTTGTCTAACTGCTTGATTCCGTCCTTCTTATAGGCTTACAGTAGAGGTGGACGGCTCGCTCACCAACTTTTGCCGACATTACAGTTCACAAAGAGGATTCGAGAGCACTGGCGTGTCGTGGAGTGTTGCCCGGGTCGGCAGAGCTAGTTCAAACTGTACCTGTGAATAACTGTTATCTTCACTCAGTAGAAACACTCGTTGGTCAGGTACCAACGGAATAAACATCCCCAGTGCGAATTAAACGAGTACGTAGGAGAAAGGGAAGTGGGGGGAGGGGAGCAGGTTAAATATTACTGTCTCTGCTTACCCTGGCGACTCTCCACTACACTCCACTATTCGAGAGTGAGAACCACGATTTCGCCCAACTTTTTATGAACGGACTATACGTGGTGGGAGGCGAGATATCGCGTGATCCGCTCATACTGTCTGTCTCTTAATGGTTGAGTCGTTAGCCGTGATGTGTCGTTAAAATGTTAGATAAAATGGTTTTATCTTAATTTATAATCGTCTTGTAAGAAAATATCTCTTTTGTGTGGCTCACATTTAAAATGTCAAAACTTCGTTATAAATGAAAGCTAATATAAACGTCAAGACCTGCTTAACGCCAGCGTGGCCGACTGGCATGCCTTACTTTGTCCCGGGGCCATGGACAGGGAAACTTGTCTGTTCCCGGGGAATAGGGACTTTAGTTTGAATTCCGGTAGGGCGGAATGAAGGTGTATTTTTTTCACCCCTCACGGAAATTGTTTTGCATCCTTTCTCCAAGCAAATGTTTGTGCATTTCTTCTTTCTTCCATACACCGTGTCTATCTACTCGTTCTGGATATCTGTATGTTCACACAAAGAGTGTAAGGATGAGGAAGGTGGCCCCGTATTTGCGTGGATGGAGTTTTGTAAAACAATTTAATACTACCTCACTACACCCGTCCAGGATTTGAACCCCAAGCTGCATGTTTTCGGTAAACCACACAAGATGAGATTGACGCCTTTAAACGCGTGCGTGGCCACCGGTGCGGGTCATTTCCCTCTTAACTACTCTTCACATCTCTACTCAATCTGATTAGAACGTTAATAGATCTTACGTTGAGTACTTCTGAGTAAATATATGGATGGATACAGTCTAATTTTCATAGAAAGGGCCTTAAGAAAATACAAACTTTTTGTTTTGCGGTCAAAATTAACAATATTATATTCTTTACTTTCTCTCCACCCCTCGGAAGGAGAAGTATTGTGTTCGTCAAAAAAACTAACTCAAAATTTATCAAAATTCATGACCCGCTGAAACCGGGGGGGAAGTGTTTTCTCGATGGGTCTGTCTCTATCTTGGCCAAGACACGAAACCATTTTACCGTTATGGCTAAAACTTTGTATATGTAGGGTTTACATAGGGTTCCCCGAGGAGTTTTTGGAATTATATATTATCTAACCATAAAATTAAGGGTAGATTTACTGGAGGGTAAAAAAAAAAGATTGATTTTTGCAAAATCCTCTCTAACAATTTTGATTACATTTTTTATTTAGACATTGTTTAACATTACAAACAAAATGGCAGCTCTTGTTTTCCTATGAAAATGACTTTAATGGCACTTTACATTAACATAATTTTCCAATTTTGATTAGATCTCCGCAAATATTTGAGATACGAAATAACTTATCATTGTAAAGTTTTAATACTACAAAAAATGAAAATATTTTATTTGGAATATATTTCTATAATAGTTTCTAAGTTATAAGGAGAGATATAAATTGGCTATATATTTTTTATGAAGCTCTTTGGACACAGAAATTTATTGTTTTGCTCTTTGGTGGACAGAGATGTTCTTCTTTTCTCAATATATCTGTAACAGTGTATATTATTTCATCTGTACTATTTGGTGGAGTGTTTTCGCAACAATGTAGGCCTATATTATTAATTTAGTTTCACCAATCTTAAAAAATTGTTTAGTAAATTTTAAGATAAAAGAGAGATTATGTGCGGTGCACCGTACCATTTATTGTTATGTTACAGGTATTAATAATACATATCAAAGGTGACAGCCACAGATCATAAAACGTCTTGACGTATGAATGTGCGAAAGTATACCTACTGACTTCTCTGTCAGCTAAGAAGTGTTTTTTTTTTAAATTGTACTGTAGATGTTGGCATGAGCAATATTTTAATAGATTAGACTTGTTTATAAGACCGTTTTGCTATTTAGACCTATTCATATCAATAATTACCATAATTTTTCAATAGTTACGTATAACATGAATGTTAGTGGATAGTTTCCAGAAAGTTAATAGTGGATGTAGCGCTGTAACTAAGTGTTTGCTTTCAAACGTGATATAACTGAAATAAGACCAAATTGTTGTCTAAAATGCGCGCAATACATACATTTCGCGTCGAGCTATGGTTTTATCTCGTACGAAGCGCACATGCAGTTTACATATCCTAATGTAAGGACATTTAAATGCATGCGTTTTCGCAACAACAACAACAACCAACAAATCGTTCTTCCCACTTGGTTTTTGTGGCTTAGCAAGATTCGGCTGCGATCAAGATAGCAGATCTTTCCCCTAGTCTTGGTGATAAAACTTTGCTCTGTGTTACTTTCGGGTAAATGCTCTGCTTGGCTTGCTGTTGACACGATTGAGCTCTTCTTGGCTTACTGCTGACACGATCTCTACCTGGCTTACTGCTGACACGATCGAG
The DNA here is from genome assembly GCA_033556935.1 of Timema podura. Taxonomy (NCBI): domain Eukaryota; kingdom Metazoa; phylum Arthropoda; class Insecta; order Phasmatodea; family Timematidae; genus Timema; species Timema podura. The sequence continues at coordinate 17,600,709 of JAVRXN010000001.1, read as the reverse complement.
CTCTTCCTGGCTTACTGCTGACACGATCGAGCTCTTCTTGGCTGACTGCTGACATGATCGAGCTCTTCTTGGCTTGCTACTGACACGATTTCTACCTGTCATACTGCTGACACGATCGAGCTCTTCTTGGCTTGCTTCTGACACGATCTCTTCCTGGCTTACTGCTGACATGATAGAGCTCTGCTTGGCTGACTGCTGACACAATATAGCTCTACCTGGCTGACTGCTGACATTATCTCTATCTGTCTTACTGCTGACACGGTCACGCTCATCCTGGTTTACTGCTGACACGATCGAGCTATTCTTGGCTTGCTGCTGACACAATATAGCTCATCCTGGCTTACTGCTGACACGATCGAGCTCTTCCTGGCTTGTTGACACGATCGAGCTCTGCTTGGCTTACTGCTGACACGATCTCTACCTGGCTTACTGCTGACACGATCGAGCTATTCTTGGCTTGCTGCTGACACAATATAGCTCATCCTGGCTGACTGCTGACACGATCGAGCTATTCTTGGCTTGCTGCTGACACAATATAGCTCATCCTGGCTTACTGCTGACACGATCGAGCTCTTCCTGGCTTGTTGACACGATCGAGCTCTGCTTGGCTTACTGCTGACACGATCTCTACCTGGCTTACTGCTGACACGATCGAGCTCTTCTTGGATTACTACTGACAAGATTGCTCTCTGCTTGAATTAGCTGCTGACACTATCGTGTTCTTTGGTTTTTTATTGAAAGAGTGCACACATCAAATCATTATTATATGTTTAATATGTTCCTACTTATCAATAACTCTGTTCTAAACGTTTCCAAGTGGTTAGTTATTCTTATTAGAAAAATTAAACTTAATTATTTTCTTGAAAAAAAAGCTTTTTTGTTAGCTTTTTATAGCTTTTTTTTCCCTAACAAGCGGGACTGTAAATGAGACACGTATCATGAAACGGGCTTGAGTTTTGACCATGGTTTTGACGCTTCGGGACCTGTAGACTGCTTATTTTCCGTACGTTTATTTCATTGACAGTATTGGGTGAGCGACAAATGGCCTTTTTTCCCCCCCTATCGATTCGTCCATACTTTCTAAGTTTTGGTAACCTCTGCCTAGAAGATTTGGTGTGTGACGGGGGAAACTTTGGTTGGAGGGGGGACAGGGAGCGAATGTGGAGTAAGAAGAGGAGAATAATAGGAACTTCTCGGGCAAAGCGGAGGGAGGAAGGAAAAATAGTTTTCCAGAAAGAAGAAAAAAAAAATGGAAACGTCTCTAATGGAGGAGACGGGATGAGGGATTGGTTTAGTGAAGAGAGCTTTTATGTGTAATCGTGAGATGCGTCAAGGGTTTTAATCCACTGGACTTTCCTTAGTTGGTGTCCAGGAGGGCTCGAACTAATGTCGGCGAGGGCTCTAACTTACCCCTGCCTCCGCTTCCTTTCACGCGAAAACTTACTGGGAAAAAAAGGGTTTGGTGTTGAAAGTGCACGACCCTATTTGCCTGGTACCTGTGGCAGAACTCCGTTTTAAGATGGGATGGAAGGGGGTGCGATTAAAGGTCAGTATTTTTTCAGTTTTTATAGAAACACATTTTTTTTGGTCAAAATAAATAAAATATTGCTTCTGTACAAACATGAAATTTAATTTTCTTCGCCTGGTGACCTCAAAATTTCTTGAATATATGACCTGGGTGCCCTGGAATTTAATGACAACTTTTTCTATTCATTTAAAAAGTTTTTTAGATAATGCCAGAGAGATATTCATGCTCATGACAGATATTCACAACTGTTGATATCAACATGTGAAGAAAATTAAATTATGTTTGTACTGGAGCATTTTTTTTAAATTTTGGCCCTTTTTTTTCCATAATAACTGCAAAAACACCGGTTTTTTTTTGCCTCGCGCCCCCTTCCACCCCACCTTTAAAGCATTCACTCGCGGTTCCTATAGTTGCCGCTACCTTTCTGATTTTTTCCCTTTGCTCGTTTCGAAACTTGAAAATTGAGTTTGATCGTTTTGGGGGAAAATTTGAATTTAAAAAGGATATCTGTTAAAAGTGTAGCCGGTGCTTTTCAGACAAGGAATACTTTGTTCAACTTCACTCACAGTTTTTTTTTATATATTTTTTTTTTATCTTTTTCCTCGGGAAAAATTTGTATGGTAAAAGAGTTGATTTAAAAATTGCGCAGCAAATGGGACACTAATTGTTCAAACTTCATTGATGAGCTATTCTTAATGTTACTTTCCAACAAGCGTACAAAATAATATTATTTTTCAACGATTTTTATTGGGTTAAATTATCTTATATTTCACATTTATAGATGAAATCTGGTCGGAACTTTCAAGATAAAAATTAAAAACTTTTAATGAAACACAAATCAACTATAAAATTAATATTGACATATATACGTTTATAGTTATGTTTGTTAATTTCCTATTTGCCTTTAATATCACTACCATGTCTTCTATATCCTAACGGGAACACTAAGGGATATATTTGGGGTTCAGCCAACCATTCTTCCATTGAAATAATACAATTATCTATTATTTGTGTCTTTGTTGGCTACCTTCTTAAATGATCTAATCTCCTTCCTCTACCGGAACTGTAACTATACTTTAAAGTTAAGTCAGTCAGGGAGTAAGTTTATACTCAGTCAAAAGGAACATACTATAGGGGCAATACTCTTCAAAATTCCTATTGGCCGTGGCGTGCGTGGCGTGGCTGTCAGAGTAAGTAGAACATGTTTAAACTGCCTTTGACTTATATTATCCTTCATCCCTAAATATAACACATTCTCATGGGATGTAAGTGAGCATATCCATGTATGGTTGGTCAAATGGGATAGGCTATACATATCTCAGTTACCAAATTTTTACAATCACTGATTACCCTGGAAACACGCCACGCCACTGCAATATACTGCTGAGATCTAGTTTAAATTCCAGTGCGCGCACAGAAATTGGCTTATGTTGACAGGAATTGGGGGACATGATAAACGTATCAAAACTGCAATTTCTGTCCTTATAATTCAAAATTTCGGTGGCATTTTTAATGTGTATAGTGGTATACCCTTATTTACTCACTCAGTGTCATTAGGAACTCGAAAGTTCATTGGCGCACTTACAAAAGTAACACTACCACTTTTATCCAGTCATCTTACCTATCTTTTTTGCTAGTTCTATCCAGTCCACCTCATTACACCCTATCCTTATCTTGAGCTAGTTCTATCCAGTCCACCTTTTTACACCCTATCCTTATATTGAGCTAGTTTTATCCAGTCCACCTCATTACAACTACCCTAGTTCATCCTTATTAATATTGAGCTAGTTCTATCCAGTCCACCTCATTACAACCTATCCTTATATTGAGCTAGTTCTATCCAGTCCACCTCATTACACCCTATCTATTTCGTTACATTCTAACGTTATCCTCCCATCTGCGTCCAGGTCTCCCCAATGGCTTCTTCCCATTGGGTTTTCAAGTCAATATCTTGAACAAGATTCTAGAATCTCCCATTCGCGCTGCATTTCCTGCTCACTGTAATCTGCGTGATTTTATTAGCCAAATACTGTCTTGTTGGTCAGTACAGGGTATATGACTTAAATTATTTAACCTCCTCCATTCCCAGTAGCCTCATCCCATTTTGAACCAAATATCTTCCTAAGTACCTTGTTCTCAAACATCCTGAATTTGTTTTCGTCATATAAGGTAAGAGACCATGTTTCACAATCATAGAGAACAACCGGTAAAATTTATAGTTTTGTATATTCTGAGTTGTACATCCCTTGAAAGGAGGCGAAATGTCAACAACTTACTGACCGAGTAATAGTGTGCGCTTTGAAAATCTAATCTTATCCCTTGACTTGAAATACAGCCTATGCAATCGACACCTCTTCATTAATCCATATTATTGCTTTTTTACTCCATATGTGTTACGCTTTCGTTAAGGACGTTGCCTACCTGTGACGTAATGGCAAATCAAGATAGGATTTCCCATGTTTAATGGTTTCACGTTCTATACGGAGAGTTTTAAAGACATAACACTAAAACAAAACTATTTTTCTATAGTCTATAATTCTAAAAATAACCATAAGCTGGCAAAAGATTATTTTGTTTGATCTTAAAGTAACTTTTTTCTAAACTTTTTTTTTCCCTGCAACTTATTAGACTATTTTGTTTGGTCACGGAAACCTCAGTAGGAAATATTTCTGCCAGGATGTAGATTATAAGGTCCGTGGAAGCAATGTCTATAGAGAATAAGCAACAAGAAAAGGCTAATTTTGTGATACAGGTCAATGCTTTCCAGGCGCAAAAAGTACAATATGTCAAAGTAAGAGGGGAAAGTGGGTGACCTGGTGGTCTAGGGGTAAGGTGTCAGACTTCTGTGCTGAGGGTCCGCGGTTCAATCCTCGGTCCCGGCAGAGAGTTGTCTGATTGCCAAACCCTTCCTTCACCTCTGATAAGACGTGTATTAATCACAACTTGTGGATGTGAGGAATGCCAGGCCTCCACCGTGGTTCGGATCCCACGTTAAACTGTAGGTCCTCCATTTCATCTCACAATCACCCTACCATTTCACATTAGCGTAAGTGCGTATAACTCGAACGGGTAGTAAGAGGCGGTGCTAATAATAATAATAAAAGAGGGGAAGTGCTATCAGCATACAGATAGGTGGCCTATACAGGGTGAGTTTCTCATTTTCTTCCCTCTCGTTCTATTTATACATTGGTGTCTAAGTGGAATAAAGTGGAATAGTGCTTAGAGTGCGTCGAGTTAAGATTGCAACCCGCTTCGCAAAATAACTTCGAAATCCCCAAGTAGACAACGCCGTTAGATTTATGTTATATCCTGAAAAGTTGGGGCAAAAAAATCCCTCACTTGACTTCACCATATAACCCATCTACAGCAGGAGTGTAGGCAACTGACAGCTAGTAAAAGTGACCAGAATACTCTCATTGTATCCATTCGCCAAAGCAAATGATCTACAAGACCTTGTGTTGATTCGTTGTTGCTTTTGGCAATCAAAACTTTCACAACAAAACCATTTGTTTTTAGTTATGTTTTTCTTTTAACCGTTTTTACACCTTCTACTAGCTGTAAGTTACCATCACTTCTATGGCGAATTGACTAGTTGCGTCACTGCTAACTTCTTTGCTAATTTCATTACTACACCACACAATAATAACAATAATAATAATAGTATGTAAAGTTTTAGCTTGGCATTGCGAGCACGAGTTTTGTGACACTACCGGCGATTTTATATTGGCGACGTCTTCTTGAGAGAGGAAAAAGTTTGTGATGTGACTTTCAGTTCGCGCTTTTGACTTCCGCACCCCTTTTAGTCGAGTAGTGTGCGCTGAAAGCGCGAATTCACTCTTCCTTCTGAATCTTGAAAGATTCGATTTAAGGCGAGATCAATGGTTCCAAGACCAGACTCTTCACAGGTCGCCGAAGGGGGTGGCGGCGGCACAGGGGTAACTAAATCGTCCACCCAGTAAGGAATGGTGGAACCTTGATGTTGAGATTTGTGTTGAATGATATTTAGAGCCATTATTTTATCATGAACCACAGTCTAAGTGTATTTATACTACATATCCGCGTGTTTTAAACTCCTCCATCTACCATAGCCAGTCTCACACCTCACAACAGTATCATTATTCTAAGCGTTTAACGTGCACTTTCTGAACAGACAGATTATATCAACAGTCAACATAAAACCTTAACTTAAATCTAGAACAAACACAACACCCAGCCGCTGGTCGTTAATTTATCACTGTGAAAGGGGAAACTCATATAATATCACCAATGATACATTTTTGGCCACTCCGGGAATCAATCTTGGAACTCTTAGTTCAGTAGGCAGACACGCTACCGAGTGAGCTAAGGCGTTGGCCCACACCTCATATTAAGGTCAATCAGCGACTTGAGAACGTTAGCTGACATTTTAAACTGATCTACTTTCATACAACTATGCGCCAAGGTGTGTGTTTTAAAAGTGTCAATTTTGACAATAATTACTTCCATTTTTGTATAATTTTCTTTGGTTATTTTCTATGGTGGTTTGGCTATAGCGGTGGAACGTATTTCTTTGTATTTTGATTGCTCTTATCTTCACTATCTTTTCATTCAATAATACTAAGACTAATATTCGCCCTTCTAGCCTATAAAATGCAGTGGCGTGGTGTGAAATGTTGCTGGAGTAAGCAGAGCTTGCTAAAACTATACCCACGATAACTTCTCCCCTCAACCCCCATTTGACCAATCACACATAACTCCTGCCACACAGACTCATATGGGAAATGTAGTTTCTTTTATTTCTGAACAATGAAAGTTCTATTGGATGATGAGAACAATTCACAGGTACAGTTTAAACAAGTTCTGCTTACCCTGGCATCACACCACGCCAAGACACTGATAGTTGCTTATGGCCCGAATAACACTGAACGGTATTTAACACAGACTGTCTGCAGTCGACAGCGCAAGTGGTGTCTAATGGGACGAATCTAAAGGGGGCAGCTGATGGTGCACTGTAGTCTAGCGACCGCATAAATGTTAATAGACCAACCAAAACGTCAGGATGGTTTTATTGGTGGGGGCTGTACCAATAATACACGTGGTGAGGGGAGGTTTACTCTTCTCATTAGTTATATCCACGCGTTTAAATGAGTCGTGGGCAAGAGTGGACTATGTGACCGCCTCTCTAGTTATCAAGGGAGTCGGAAACCTTGTTTCTACAGCTAGCGCCGTGGAACCCGCCTCGATGGCGTAGTTATCTAACACGCTAGTCTTGTTGAGCTCGACTGCTGAGGACGGGGAGATCGAGGTTCGAATCTCGGTCGGGTGAATTGGAGGGGTTTTTCCTAAATAGTTTTTCACTCTCCCTGCAAATGCGGGTTCACTTCCTCTATATTCAACCTTCCCAATTCCTAACCCATTAGTGTAAATAGTACTTAAGCGTATAACCCGAACGGGTAGTAAGACGCGGTGCTAAATAAATAAAAATAAATAAATAGTGCCGTGGAGTGTTGCCAGGGCAAGCAGAATTTGTTAAAACTCTACTTGAAAATGTTATCTCCCACTTGATCCCCATTTCATCAATCATACATTGACTCCGTTCTACACACCTCACATGGGAATGTATTTCCGTTGATACCTGGAGAATGAGTGTTCTACTGAGTTATGCGAACAGTTTACAGGTATAGTTTAAACTTACTCTTCCTTCGGTGGCAGCTCTCCACGACACGGCACTGTAGAACACCATCCCCTGCACTGGTGTAACTAGGGTTGGTGTCACCCCATGGACCTCCTCCTGTACCAGACCTTAACTGATTTCTTATTAATGTTTTTGTACTAATGTTATTCGTAAATCGTAATTCTCGTATATCACTTAGCCTTTAAATTACATTATCATACGCATAACATAAATATAATTAATACATTTACATAGTTTCATGTGATTAAAGTGAAAATTCGGTAGGAAAAACAATAGAATTCGAAGTAAAAATGTTTAAGAACATCATCAAAATTATGTTCATTTTAACTTGATAAACTTTACCGTTTGGCCCTACATGAGATGTATTATTGGATTAGATTTGTATAATCAATAACAGCCCAAATAATCTAGAAGTTGTAGACAAATGCATATTGCAACATATGGCATTGTAGCTAAAATACCAGAAGATTTGACAAAATCAGCGACTATAAAAACAACGACTATACAAACAACAGTGCGTGCAGTCGAAATTAAAAGTGATATTGCAAATTGTAAGCTGTGCTTACGAAAAATGATCTGTGGTTACAGCTAACCACAGGGATATTTTTTTAAACTATACATTTTTGCCGATACACTACACAGAATTTGTATATACATTCATTTTGGGGACACCCCATGCAGTCCCACCCCCTCCAGTGACGCCACTGTTCTCCTTTAGGAACGGTTCTTAGGCCACTGTTGCCGCCGAGAGATGGTGTCCTCTGCGCGTTTGTTTGCGGCTCCCTGCGTATTATTCGCTCTAGCCAGTCCACCGGAAATTATCCCGGCAGTCAGTTCGGTTTTATTGAGCTTCATATGGAAGAGGAAGAAAGGCCTTGTGGAAGGGAATGTATTGGCACAATTCGAGGAGGGGTAGTAGTTTTTGCCGCGAGCGAGGAGAAAAAAAAAATGAACTGGTCATTCGGCGTGTCCGTTAACTGGCCCCCCAGGGCGAGTGGTGTTGGCCTTTTTCATTGGCTGCAGGGGAAAACGTTAACAGTCGCAAGTTCGTCTCTCGCTCGGGTCGTCTGAGGGTCGAAGTAAGAATGGTATAAATATTTTTAAAACATATTCGTTTATTAATTGTTTAAAGGCAGCAATTATGAAAACGTAGGAACACTTGGCCCGGTTCACTCCATGGATTAAACGTGTAGCATAGCTAGGTAACACAGCTTGATTCAAACAAAACCTAGGTAGGTAATACAGCTTGATTCAAACAAAACCTAGCTAGGTAGTACAGCTTGAGTCAAACGTAGCATAGCTATGTAATACAGCTTCATTCAAACGAAACCTAGGTAGGTAATACTGCTTCATTCAAACAAAACATATGTAGGTAATACAGCTTGGGTCAAACAAAACCTAGCTAGGTAGTACAGCTTGAGTCAAACGTAGCATAGCTATGTAATACAGCTTCATTCAAACGAAACCTAGGTAGGTAATACTGCTTCATTCAAACAAAACATATGTAGGTAATACAGCTTGGGTCAAACGAAACCTAGCTAGGTAATACAGCTTCATTCAAACGAAACCTAGCTAGGTAATACAGCTTCATTCAAACGAAACCTAGGTAGGTAATACTGCTTCATTCAAATAAAACCTATGTAGGTAATACAGCTTGGGTCAAACGAAACCTAGCTAGGTAATACAGCTTGATTCAAACAAAACCTAGCTAGGTAGTACAGCTTGATTCAAACGTAGCATAGCTATGTAATACAGCTTCATTCAAACGAAACCTAGGTAGGTAATACTGCTTCATTCAAACAAAACCTATGTAGGTAATACAGCTTGGGTCAAACGAAACCTAGCTAGGTAATACAGCTTGGGTCAAACGAAACCTAGCTAGGTAATACAGCTTGGGTCAAACGAAACCTAGCTAGGTAATACAGCTTGAGTCAAACGTAGCATAGCTAGTTAATACAGCTTCATTCAAACGTAACTTAGATAGGTAATACAGTTCGAATAAAGTGTAACGTAGCTAGGTAGTATAGCTCAGCTCAAATAAGGTGTAATTTGGATATGTAATGCAACTTGAATCAGGCATAAATCTCAAAAACAAACTAAAAAAGAGCTGGAAAAGATACTTGTGGTGTCCTCTGGGATTTTAGTAAGTATATATGGATTTATAAAAAGGTCAACGACAGCACTAGAAGTCGTTGGTTTTGTTTTTTTTAACTTTAGTTCCAATGTGCGGATAATAAAGAGCTATTCTAGTTAATTCTAGGTCCAACACAACACTCTCACCCCCATGCCGCTACCATTTAGTGAGACTAAACAAATTTATTCGATAATACATTTTCTGTCGGACGGAGAGTCGAATTTGTAACACTTGAGCTTGGAGTGAAGGGGGCGCGAGAAAAGGTCACTGTTTTTGCCGTTTTTGTATCAAAACATTTGTTTGGTCAAAAGAAATCAAATATTTTCCCAGTAGAAACACAAAAGTTTAATTTTCTTCACCTGATGATATCAACAGTTATTGAATCTCTGTCAAAGGTGTCCTGGAATTTAATGACAACTTTTTCTCTTCATTTAAAAAGTTTGTCAACTAATGCCGCTATGCTCGTTACAGATATTCAACAACTGTTGATATCACCATAAGAATAAAATTAAACTCTCTTACCACTGGAGCAATGTTTTATTTATTATAACCAAAACAAGTTTTGCTCTAAAAACTGCAAAAACCGTGGCTTTTCCTCGACTCCCATACGCTCTCACCCTAAACAATAACTGATAAACACCCACTTCGGTGGCCCCATGGTCTAACGCGCTACTCTTGCAGTAGACTAGATTGCCGATGACGAGGGTTCGAATCTCTGTCGGGTGTACTGACGGTGGTTTTTCTAAAATAGTTTGCCACTCTCCCTTCACGTAAATGCGGGTACACTTCCTATAAACACGACCTTATTAATCTTTAAAACCATTAGCGTATTTAGTACATAGGCGTTTAACCCGAATGGGTAGTAAGACGCGGTGCTAAAAATAAAGATACGCTACTGACGATATAATGTGTCAAAACATCTTCAATCCCAGCCATAATCTAATATAATTTGAGTCTAAGTGTCGGGTTCATTTTTAACAGGTACCCAAATATTCGAACCATTGAAGATATAAAGTACTTAAAGTGTTATTTATAGTAATATGAGTATTAATTTATATAAAAAAAGTTTTATCGTTCTTCTGGAAGTATCTAAACCACTTTTCATAAAAACACCCATCAGTGCGCCAAACTGGCACTGAATCCCGATCGCCTGAGTCAGATTCGAAAAGGTATATATTGGTACAGTTTTATTTTTTAATACCGCGTCTTTACCACCATTCGGGTTATAAGCCTATGTAATAATTACACTAATGTTTTAGGGATTAAGAAGGTTTAATTTAGAGGAACTGCACCCGCATTTGCATGGAGGGAGAGTGGAAAACTAATTAAAAAACCTCCTTAGTTCACCCGACCGGGATTGAACCCTGATCTCGTCTTCGGCAGTCTAGTATTTTGTGAGAGTAGCGCCATAGACCATGTGGCCACCGAAGTGGGTACATTTTTATTAATTGTTTATTAATGTGTGGAGGGTTAGTCATTATGGTTATTGATATAATAATTTACCATTGATTATTATTATATAATTTTTAGCAGTTTAACTTTAAATTAAAATAAAGTTTTAAATTTTTAATAGTATAATTAGTAAAGGTAAAAATAATGTACATGATTAGTTATTTGGTAAGTTAAACATAGTAATTAGGCAAATAAATGTGTTGATAATCAGACCTGGTGAACAAAAAAAAACACTTTTCTTTTTATTCAATTTCCATGTCAAACTAATAAACGCCTGTCCTTGTTATCAACTATGCAAGGTTTTTTTTGTATCAACTTTTAAATTCATGTTATTGGTGGGCGAATTGTTTTCGGCCTGTTTTAAATATGACGGGATTTTTTTTTTGTTACGGTCGAAATCCATTGCTAGTTGGTAAAAACCGGAAGCAGAGCAATAATAGATCTTTGTTGTTATTGGGTGCTCCTCAAGTGCTCTTGAAAATAGTTTTGCCCTTCCTTCTTCATATATATATTTTGCTCCGCGTCTTACTACCCGTGCGGGCTATACCTTATATCCCCAGGCGGTCACTGGGATTCCTGAAGGGAGGGGGTTACCGAGTCCATCCCGGGGTGGACCAACTGGAAAGTAGGTGGTAGGAAGAGTTAATTAGTTTAGTATTTAACTATATTTTATTTTATTATTATTTTCATTTCTATTTTACTAATCTTTATTCATCTCTTTTGTTATATATTAACTTTCTTTTCTTTTAGTGTTTTTGTTTTTTGTTTTGTGCTTAACCAGGTGTACTTAAATCTAATGATTCTTTTCTTAAGGTTAGACGTTATAGGAGTATAATAATATAATGATGGAGCTGAGGCCAGTATTAAATAATATAGGTGACTGTCCTTAATAGATCTAAGGTAATGTAAAAAAAAATGTATACCTTGTATCCTAGCAGGGGTTGAATCCGGCTGATCGAACATCACCGGCACCTCACTTTACTGCCCTGAAACGAGAGACTTGATTTTATTTTCCGCTTCTCGTGCTCTCAGCGGTGGGTATGTTTTCTCATTGTATTTTATTTTTATAGAGAGGGGATTGGGGGAGGGGGCGGAGGAAGAGAATGTCGTGTGATAAAAAAAATATTTTATTTTTATGCGAAGTAAAATGTGTCTCCGGGGAAAGCTCAATATGTAGCGGAGACGTTTGGAAATATAAGTGAAACGATATTTATTACTTAGGAGAAAAATCGCCCAAGTCAAATTTATTGCTTGTCCTGTTGTGTTTTAATATAAGAGGCGTTTTAGAAAATACATACTTTTTTTGCGACCAAAATTGATAACATTTTACCATATTATGAGTGTTATTTTATAGGTATAACATCTCTCAAAGGTGACAGCTGCATATCATTTGACTTGACGTATGAATACGTGAAAGATGATCTAGTAACTTTTCTTGCAGTCATGAGATAAGGTTCTTCCTATTAAAATTGCTCTGTAGTAAATCCCAGCGACAGTTCAAACGTTTGGTGATATTTGCGAATATCTACATCCCCACCTTTAAGAGTAGAAATTAGGTGAATCAACCTCACGTGTTAAATTTCCCCAGACATTGCCCAATTTACAAATGTCATAATTTCAAATGGTTATTTCTATAACGTTTGTATATTTAAAAAAAAATACTTGGGCCGCATCGTATGTTGCCAAAAGCTCCGCGGGCTGCACAGAATCATGGGTAGCAAGGGTCACATGCGGGCCGGGCCGCGAGTTTGGAATGCCAAATATAAAATAATAAACATGTTGTTTTTATGTTTTTACTGGGTTTGTGAACACACACATTTTGTACCTTTATCTGTACGCTCGACATTTTTGCTTAGTCACCAACAATTCATTTATCCTCGGATTTTGACTGGTCGCGTTAATTTGGAACTTGAGACTTTAGTTTTCTCTTTTAATTGGTAACTTCGCATCACGCGGGGAGGTCAGTGGCCCGTTTGAAACGTGACATCCACTTTTTTTTTGTGACTATTAAAAGAGACGCTTGATGCGATTGCACTTGTTACGAGGTTTGTTTGATAACTAGAGCTAATATTGTACAGGGTGGGGCATAAAGTGTTGACACATTTAATAATAATAATAATAACAATAATAATAATAATGGTTTCCGGCCTAAACTGTGTCTAAAGATATACAAAGCATGACTTTTATATAATATACTCAAAGATAGATTCAATATAAATTTATTAAAATGTGTTCAGTTATATAATACCGGGAAGGTATATAACTTCTAAAGGAGGATGGTATATAACTTATAATGGGGGACGGTATATAACTTCTAAAGGAGGATGGTATGTATATAACTTATAATGAAGGATGGTATATAACTTATAAAGGAGGATAGTATATAACTTATAAAGGAGGATGGTATATAACTTCTAAAGGAGGATGGCATATATAACTTCTAAAGGAGGATGGTATATAACTTCTAAATAGGGGGTGAAAGTTCCATTGTTCTCTTTCTCTACGAACTACTTGTTTCCCATACATGATCTAAATAAACGTGTGAACCTGTCGTTCATTTTGTTACCGCGACTGGGACAGATTGTATCGCTGTTATTTCGAACTATCTCCATCTTGTGGCCATGCCAACTGTAATAATTACTGTTCTCGCGTGCGAACAATGCATTTACTTTCAGCGGAGATTAATATCTGGAAGCGCCGTTGACTGCGAGGGGAAATAATAAGCAGTATTGGCTGGTCTCCAAACGGAGCAATCCTTTTCCCTCTGGTCCGGACAGAGCTAGAAGGGGAGTAAAACCCCGCACTGTTGTCCGGACAGAGCTAGAAGGGGAGTGAAACCCCGCACTGTTGTCAGGACACAGCTAGAAGGGGAGTGAAACCCCGCACTGTTGTCAGGACACAGCTAGAAGGGGAGTAAAACCCCGCACTGTTGTACGGACAGAGCTAGAAGGGGAGTAAAACCCCGCACTGTTGTCAGGACACAGCTAGAAGGGGAGTGAAACCCCGCACTGTTGTACGGACAGAGCTAGAAGGGGAGTAAAACCCCGCACTGTTGTCAGGACAGAGCTAGAAGGGGAGTAAAACCCCGCACCATTGTCCGGACAGAGCTAGAAGGGGAGTGAAACCCCGCACTGTTGTCAGGACACAGCTAGAAGGGGAGTAAAACCCCGCACCATTGTCCGGACAGAGCTAGAAGGGGAGTGAAACCCCGCACTGTTGTACGGACAGAGCTAGAAGGGGAGTAAAACCCCGCACTGTTGTCAGGACACAGCTAGAAGGGGAGTAAAACCCCGCACTGTTGTACGGACAGAGCTAGAATTGGAGTAAAACCCCGCACTGTTGTCCGGACAGAGCTAGAAGGGGAGTAAAACCCCGCACTGTTGTCAGGACACAGCTAGAAGGGAGTAAAACCCCGCACTGTTGTACGGACAGAGCTAGAAGGGGAGTAAAACCCCGCACTGTTGTACGGACAGAGCTAGAAGGGGAGTAAAACCTCGCACTGTTGTCAGGACACAGCTAGAAGGGGAGTAAAACCCCGCACTGTTGTACGGACAGAGCTAGAAGGGGAGTAAAACCCCGCACTGTTGTCCGGACATAGCTAGAATTGGAGTAAAACCCCGCACTGTCGTCCGGACAGAGCTAGAAGGGGAGTGAAACCCGCACTGTTGTACGGACAGAGCTAGAAGGGGAGTAAAACCCCGCACCATTGTCCGGACAGAGCTAGAAGGGGAGTAAAACCCCGCACTGTTGTACGGACAGAGCTAGAAGGGGAGTAAAACCTCGCACTGTTGTCAGGACACAGCTAGAAGGGGAGTAAAACCCCGCACTGTTGTACGGACAGAGCTAGAAGGGGAGTAAAACCCCGCACTGTTGTCCGGACATAGCTAGAATTGGAGTAAAACCCGCACTGTCGTCCGGACAGAGCTAGAAGGGGAGTGAAACCCGCACTGTTGTACGGACAGAGCTAGAAGGGGAGTAAAACCCCGCACCATTGTCCGGACAGAGCTAGAAGGGGAGTAAAACCCCGCACCATTGTCCGGACAGAGCTAGAAGGGGAGTGAAACCCGCACTGTTGTACGGACAGAGCTAGAAGGGGAGTGAAACCCCGCACCGTTGTACGGACAGAGCTAGAAGGGGAGTAAAACCCGCACCGTTGTACGGACAGAGCTAGAAGGGGAGTAAAACCCCGCACTGTTGTACGGACAGAGCTAGAAGGGGAGTAAAACCCCCACCGTTGTACGGACAGAGCTAGAAGGGGAGTAAAACCCCGGTACTGTTGTCCGGACAGAGCTAGAAGGGGAGTAAAACCCCGCACCGTTGTACGGACAGAGCTAGAAGGGGAGTAAAACCCCGCACTGTTGTACGGACAGAGCTAGAAGGGAGTAAAACCCCGCACTGTTGTCAGGACAGAGCTAGAAGGGGAGTGAAACCCCGCACTGTTGTACGGACAGAGCTAGAAGGGGAGTGAAACCCCCGCACTGTTGTCCGGACAGAGCTAGAAGGGGAGTGAAACCCGCACTGTTGTACGGACAGAGCTAGAAGGGGAGTAAAACCCCGCACTGTTGTCAGGACACAGCTAGAAGGGGAGTAAAACCCCGCACTGTTGTACGGACAGAGCTAGAATTTGAGTAAAACCCCGCACTGTTGTCAGGACAGAGCTAGAAGGGGAGTAAAACCCCGCACTGTTGTCAGGACAGAGTTAGAAGGGGAGTAAAACTTGTCACATAGACCGTTCTCTCTGCAAACAGATAACAGACAGGTTGAACCGCCTTAGTTAGACGACCAGAGAATTTTAGCTTAAAGCTGGGTTTAGACGCTCAAATATTTTGCTCAAACGAGTTTGCGCGAATCAATTTGTACAAATTGATCCAAACAAGCCTACCCGTTTATACGTTCAGTAATATTGGCGCAAACTTTTACTTGGTTACAATAGTCTTCCAGTTTCTTCTCGTAGAATGTTGGTTCTCAGTAATGCCGAGCTCTTACTAGATTCCCAAGTTGAAGGCGGACCAAATCTTGGCTGCTTCAAAGAGAAGAATTTTCGGGATGATCCAAATGATTTTCGGAACGTATGGACGAAGAAACTTATCTACACACCTACACACCTCCCGTCTCAGCTCCTGTGTAACCGACCCCGTGGTGTACAGTCTGTTCATGATAGGTTTTTACCTGGGTGACAGTTCAAAAATCATAGGTTTAGGTTTTGGACTGCCAACACTTGTAAAAGATCACTCTTTTGTTATAAATGTTAGGTTTTTTAATTACCTGTTTTATTTTACACTTAAAATAACGTAAACTTAAGTTTTCTTGTACTATCTCATTACTTTTAATAATTTATTTTTATCCAACTTAAAACAATATTTTAAACATAATTAAAAGTACTCACGGTTAGTTTTAGAATGTTATTGATTATGTGTAATATAGTACCTATATTAACACCTTTTAATACAGGCATCGTATTTACTTTTAAAAGAGAAATAATTGTCATTATTTATATATAATAAATTATTTTATGGATATTTTATCATATTTAGAAATATTTAACTGAATAAAATATTTTCATCAACTGCGTGGGTGCATCATTGTAAAAAAACTTGTTTCCATCATGTTCAACCACATGGTTTAAATTCGTCGGTCGCCATTTTGAAGATATTTTCGTTAGAATGTGCTGTGAGTAATAATTTTTTTAAGTGGAACAAAATTATAAATAAGCTTTGTTTCCGACCTCAAATAAATATATAAATAATATTGGCCTAAATTACTGTGGTTAACTATCAAACTCATACAATTACCATATGTTTTCATTACAGTTATCCAAAGTAACAGATGTCAGCTCTTGGCGTAGGGATATATTAGGGATTATTTCTAGTAACTTTTTGAGCTGTCATCTAAGTAAACTAAGGTCGTTAGTGGATTACAGTGGTCACTGCACCTGGCTATGAACCTAAAGGTCACGAGTTAGATTCTTGGCAGATACCTCGGGTATATTTTACAAGGGGAATGATACCAACGGTCACCAGGGTTTACATCAATAAGCTTAAATTAGGTTAAGACTCACACCGGCTCCATAACTTTATAATAACTATCATCAAATCTTCTAATTGTGGGTACGACGTGTAGACAACCTCCTATGCTGTACTTTGGACAACATTCTGTCCCACCAGAGCGGCTAATAGTATATACTTAAGGCGGCCGAACCTGGATGCCATGTCCCTCCCGGCCTTAAATTCCATACGATAATAATAATAAATCACCTGTGTGTTAGCTCTTCTGTCTGCGCATGCGCCTTGGCTAGTTTGTGCAAACCCACAAACCCCGTTTAGATGCCTAGTACTTATGCCAATCTCAACTAGAAAATTACACATGGACCGATTTAGCTCAAACCATACTTTTTGGTTTGCGCAAACTACAAACTATTGTTTTAACGACACAAATGTTTATACAAACCATTAGTTTGTACATATTAATTGAGCGTCTAATCCCAGCTTGATTCACACGCTCGCCCGGAAATTGGGAGAATAATCTGTTATAGATTTGACGCAGCAATTCACACGCTATCAGAAAGGTATTTTGTGAAACCCATATTGTTTTACAACACACATTTAAAACATCTGATTATCAGTATATTTGTCTATTGCAGGGTTGTCCAACTTGTCTCGTCGATCCCTAGGGCCAAACCTGATTATCATTTTGCCCCGCAGGCCGAAGATATATTTGGTTATCCATTAGAATTAATATAGGCCTACAGTTAATAAACAACTATTTTAATATTTATATATAAATTGTATTTTTGTATGGTAGAATATTACAAATTTCACTGCCAAATAAAAGGTTTATTTAATCTCCCAACCTTGTTTTATGAAATATGCACGAATGCAGACTTTAATAAAGCACTTAGCATTATAAATAATATACATATATTTATTATTATTTATTGCATGGTAAATGCAATCATGACCTTCTAAAATAAATACCTTTAATTGAATCATCTGCTATTTTACATCTGCCACCGAAGATTTATGTTTAAGTTTCCTCCATGATAGTGTGAGAGCCACATTTTCAGCGAGCGCGGGCCGTATTTAGCCCACGGGCCACCACTTGTATTACACTGGTCTGGTGGATAAACAGATATTTTAGATTATTGTCACTATTAATGTTTCCTTAATGTTGTACTGTGTAGTGAAACAAAGAAAAACAAAAAGGAAACACACCGCGTTATTTCAAATCATTTGCCAGCAGTAGACGCAGCTGTCTGATTGTATCTAACTTTGTAGGTGTAGGCGCATACGCATTGATTTAATATTTTTTTTAGCACTGCGTCTTACTACCCATTCCGGTTGTACGCGTATGTACTAATTTTATGTTAATGGATTAGAGATGCGTAAGGTTGGATTTAGAAAAAGTGTACCCGCAATTGCGGGGAGGGATAGTGGGAACCCATTTAAGGAAAACCACTACGTATGTATTGGTACACTTCATCTATCTTTAAACCTTTATTGTTTGTACCCTCATCAATGCAATTAGCCCGGACGCGCAGTAAAACGTAGAGTGCGGTATAAAAGAAATTTATTTTGGGATTAAATTATTTAGTTATAAAAAAAAACACGTTAGTAGAATTAAATGTCTACATATTTGTTCAGGTTAGGGTCTCATTTTAAAACGCTTTTATTTCCAAATGTAGGAAGTTTTAAATAATTACTCAAAGAGAGATTTCACGCACGACCCCCCTCTGATCCCACCCCCCACTCCGTCCCCTTTTTTTAATCAAAATGGTCCTCTTTTCGCATGCATTTATCCGCGCGGGTAGAATCAGGGTTTATTTTTTTACCGACCGGAAGTGAATTGGTTTGCTGTTTAGGTGAGGTTGGAGGCATGTTTACATCTCCAACATACCGGCTGTTGATAAAAGGATAGTTTGTTGAAAATGGTTGGGAGGGGGGGTTACGGCGGGGGGGGGGGGGAAGGTGATAGCAATCTAGCTTGTCATCAAGGCCAGGTTGGTTTTGATGCTCTCAGCCGCGCTGGCGGGTGGGTGGAGTAGAGGGTGCTCGCTCGCTCGGCCGTGAAATTTACCGTATTGCGATCCACTGGGGTCCGGAGAACGGGGTGAGGGGGTGAAATTGTATCAAATGATTGGGTGAGTTCTCTCGGGGATGATGTTACACGGGGGAAGGTTCAAGAAAAAAACACAGATTCATCCAAATGTTCAGAAACGGTATATATATATATATATATATATATTTTAAAGTTTCGTCGTGTTTTTTTTTTTATTGCAACCTAAAAAACAAATTTGTGAAATTTTGTAAAATATGTTAATAATTTTAAAGCCAAAGTTAACATTCAATCGTTAAATAATGAGCAAATAAAATGGCTCAAATTAAAATTTGACTTAATTTTTTTAATCTTTGAAATTTTAACCTTAGTTATCACATATTTAGAATCTAAAATTGTGACTCTGGAAGAAACAGATGTTCTCTTCTAGAGACAAAAAAGTAACATTTCAAACGGTTTACAGAATCCCCCGCTTCGGTGGACACGTTAACTAAACGTCAAGATCGTCTTGTCCGGTTTTCCCGTGACGGGGAAGTCGGGGTTCGATTCCAAGTTGGGTCTACTCAGGGTGTTTTTATTTTTTCTGAATTATTTCCTAAACTCCCCCCTCGCAAATGCGGGTATATTTCCACCAAAAATTATACTATCCTTCTTCCTAACAAATTAGTTTAGTTATTAAATATGCTTATAACCCGAACCGGTAGTGATTGACGTTTTGTATGAACACAATTAAGTAAATCTAGTAACTACTATCGCTGTTAGGTAATGTCTGTTAGTTAGTAAGTCAAAAACTAGAAACGTTTACCTAACTCCACATGTTATTGTAGGTGTACTGTTATCAGAAACCATCCAACATAATATCATGACAAGACAAGACAGTTACCACTTGATATACACACTATATTGTAAGTGTACTAGAATTATCTCACAATGAACATTGGTTTGTCTGAGATAAAAAAATGTTGAATTAAACTGGTGTCAAAACTTAATTTTGGTGGCCGCATGGTCTAAGACGTCACTCTTGCAATAGACTAGAATGTTGATGACAGAGAGATCGGGGTTCGAATATCGGTCGGGTGTACTTTAATTACCCCTAAATGGTTTTCCACTCCTGCTCCACGCAATTGCGGGGACACTTACTCTAAATTCAACCGTTTTCATCCCTAACTCACTAGCGTAATTAGTACATAGGCGTATAGCCTGAACAGGTAGTAAAACTTGGTGCATAAAAAAACCTGAACTTTTAATAAGTGTCCTAAATATATAGAAATGTCTAAATGGAGAACTTATTAACGTATGAAGTGTGAAATTGTTCTTTCCGACTTAGATCAATGACTGTTAGCTATTCCCCATGTATACTCGTGTGTGTGTGTGTGTGTGAGGGGGGGTAGGTTAGGAGGAGGGGTTTTTACACCCTATCAAGGGCTGGAAAAAAGGGAGGGGTGAAGGGGGCTGTTCAGAACTGATATGTCGCTACAACCAATACCACCTATAACTCACATCCCCTATATGTACCATCCCTCTATCACCCCTCACCCATTTTAGATACATTGAGGGAGATAACCGTATGTCCCTAGCTCAACCCTCTAACCCTCCATGCTAAGAAAATACATCCCTTCAGTTGCACAGTTCCACTGCGGTCGCCGGATGAAGGCGCCATTTTACTCCATTTTTAAGCGTTTTAAAGCAGATTCTTGCGCGTTCTTGTAAACTTTTTTTTTAAATATTATTTATTATTTCTTCTTTGCCATATCTATTGAAATTTTAATGGTTTGTTAGTAAAACGTAAATAAATCTCGATATATGCCTTAATGTTGTTTTAAAGTATAGTGAAAATGTTAAGGATACTGATCCTCAATAATGTTAGTTATAGAACAAAATGTTTGCTAATCAAGAGAGTAAAATGATTTCTCAGAAGAAAAAAATAAATGGTACGGCACACCGCACAGACTTTCTCTCTCTTTCTATAAACTCGTAAGATTTCTGAACGGAATAATGTACATTGTATCATCACCACTCCACATAAGAACACGCATAAAATAATATACAATGATATAGAATCAATGAGAAAAGAGGCGCATCTTTGTCCACCTAAGAACATTTCAAACAGTTTAATGTCTTCCACAAGGGTCAACACTTCGTATTAAAATTTCGATTTCTGGTTAAAATTTTAACATTTTAAAAGGTGTTGCAGATCTTCAAGTCATCGCATTGATATTTAATTATTCATTTATACATTTTGACTAATAAAAAATGTAAATATTGACTATTGAGTCTAAAATGGAGATAGATCATTGCTATGCAAACATTTCTCCTAAGAGATTTAAGGAAAAATAACATACTTTTTTTAGATACTTACTTATATTTAATTACTCTATGGCATTGGAGTATTATTGCGTTAAGACTTAAGTAGTATATGTTTACAACTAAAGCTCACAAAATTGTATTAATATATTTGCAAATATCTCAGAAACTGCTGTTTTTATAAAAATATATGTCAAATAAAAGTTTTTTATTTCTAATAGTCCTACAATTTTGCAATGATAAGTTGTTTAGTTTCTCCAATAGTTGTGGAGATACGGAAATTAACGCTTCTGTAATGTACCCTAAAAATCATTTTCATAGGAAAATGAAAATAGCCAGTTTATTTATAATCTTAATCAACGCCTAGATACGAATTTTAATCAAAATCGTTTAAGCAGATTTTGAGAAAACCAAATTTTTCTCTTTTCGTCCTTCAGTAAACTACCCTTAATTTTAAGTTTTTATAGACACACAGAGAGACGGCATTGCAAAGACTATTTTTTAGGGTTCGGGGGGTCATGAGACGTCGACATCCATCAACATTTCAGGTTAGTTTTTTTTTTACGGTCGCAATACTTAAACTTTAATGTCCAAAAAGTTAAAAAAATTCATATAATTGCGTATATATTGAAAGTTATTGATTTTATAAAAATATGTTTCGAATAAAATATCTGTATTATAAATATATATACATATTTGTAATGCTAAATAATTTCATATCTCAAATAGTTTCGGAGCTATTTAAAAAAATGTTAATTTACGCATCAGACCGGAGCCCTTAAAGCCATTTTGCCGAAATATTGAGGGTAGCCATTTTGTTTGGAATATTTATTAATGTTTATAAATGAAATTTAATCAAAATCGTTGGAGCCGATTTTGAGAAAATCGACTTTTTCTCTTTTTGCCATTCAGTAAACTACCCTTAATTTTAAGTTTTAATAGACACACAGACAGACGGCATTGCAAAGACTATTTTTAAGGGTTCGGGGGGTCATGAGACGTCGACATCCATCAACATTTCAGGTTAGTTTTTCTTACGGTCGCAATACTTAAGCTTTAATGCCCAAAAAGTTAAAAATATATATATAATTGCGTATATATTGAAAGTTATTGATTTTATAAAAATATGTTTCGAATAAAATATTTGTATTATAAATATATATACATATTTGTAATGCTAAGTAATTTCATATCTCAAATAGTTTCGGAGCTATTATAAAAAATGTAAATTTACGCATCAGACAGGAGCCCTTAAAACGATTTTGCCGAAATATTGAGAGTAGCCATTTTGTTTGGAATATTTATTTATGTTCATAAATGAAATTTAATCAAAATCGTTAGAGCCGATTTTGAGAAAATCGACTTTTTCTCTTTTTGCCCTTCAGTAAACTACCCTTAATTTTAGGGGTAGATATCCAATTCCAAAAACCCCTCGGGGCAACCCTATCAAAACCCTAGATATCAAGTTTCAGCTCAATCGGTAAAATAGTTTAGGCTCTAGTTGGAGGTACAGACAGACAGACAGACGGAAATTCAAAAACCACTTTTTCGGATTCAGGAAGTCATGAAACGTCAAAATTCATCAAAATCTCGAGTTCGATTTTTTTGACGATCACAATACTTTCTCTACCTGTAAGATAGAGAGAAAGTAATAAAAAGGTTAATAAAAAAATATTCATATCCACGTTTGCATCCTTAAAGTAAAACTTACATCTAGACAATGTCACATCCCCTTTATCAAGGTAAAAGAGATAGTCGTATTCTTACATTTTTTATAAAAATATATTATATCGATAGCTTCTAAAATACAGTTAATGGTAAATTTTCAAAGGGCGTTTTAGAAAACACTTATTTTTTAGGAGCTCATTACTATATTGTTAAAGTTATTTTATATGTTTTGATAATATATATCACCATCATTACATCTATCCGGGATTAAAACCCCGAACTTCTCTTCAACCGTGGTAAAGGGCAATCTGAGTCTCACGCCTTGTCTGCTCTATTAATAGCTGATAGCCGGTATTGGCACTATAGACCACAGGGTATAAACTACTATATTCAATAAAACTACACTCGAATTTTCATAGGAAGAGTCGTATCCGACAGAAAAGTTCCATTCCATAATCCTTCTGTCAAGTAATGTTATCTTCAGCTTTCACTTTGTATGAATTCGGACCCGTAGTGTGGTGGTCAATGCACCTAGCTATGTAGGCCTACTTAGGGCCCGAGTTCGATTCTAGGCTGGTACCTTGGGTATTTTTAATTCTAAGGGGAACTAACCTAACAGTAATCGAGGGTTGGTTAACTAGGCTTAAGTTGGCCCACACCTCCATATTCACTATCATCACATCGTCTCACTGCGGGTACGGGTAGACAACCTCCTGTGGTGTATCCTGGGAAATGTCCTATGCCAGCAGAGCTGCCAACATACATGTTACCAAACTAGATGTCGTGTCCCTCCCAGACAGTAATGCCACACGCATCTTTTGATATATATTACCAATATAATAAAATATTATCAAGGTTGAGCCTTTGCTATGAAAAATGTGATGGTATCTTCTCCTATCCCTTGCTTGTAGATATGTCTGAATCACTAGTATCTTGTCCCCTGAAGCTCCCCTCTCCGCCATTAATCTCCCAGATACCCTCAATTACCACCCCCATCCCCGCGTATTTCCATTGTTCTGATTGTCCTGGGCAAACTCCGGTGAGCACGGGCCATGGTCCATGTGTAAATGTCATGTATCGGAGGATTTAAAAAACTATCAAACAATAATAATTAAAACACAACAATGCACAGAAATCTGAAGAGGCGTAAATCATTGTGTGTGGTAAGATTCTTGTAGGAACGGAACTTTTAGGGGGAGGGGGGGGACTCCGTGGTGTGAGCCCGCGAGCAGCCGCCGCCGTTAGCGATGGTAGTGCCAACATTTGCGGATAGAAGGTGTCATGTGGTCAACACAATGAACCCTCCAGCCGTTAATCTCAGTTTTCTAAACCGCAGCTGTTACTTATTTATTCAAGTAGCTCCTTATTTGTCCTCACGAGGCTGAGTTTGACCCCCTTACAGACCCACTGCTTTACGGATAGATTTTGGAAGCACCGGGGATCGAACCCGGGACCTCTGGATCTGTAGCCAGGAACTCTCAATACTAGACTACAGAGAATACAAAAAAATGTAATTCTATAAGCATTGATAACATTATAATACATTATTAAAGTTATTATATATCAAAAATGACAGATCACATGACCTGATGCATACATTTATGAAAATTGTTGTTTATTATCTTTAATTGATGTGGAAAATGTTTCTTCAATTATAAACTAGAGTGTAGTAGGAATGCTTTAGGAGGAACCTTACCTCATAACTACACACTTTATTAAAACTACGTTCATAAATAGAGCAGGCATGTCCAACATTTACCGGGCTGATGGCCACATAAGTTCTTAGAGATTTGGTCGGGAGCCATTCAAAAAATGTATAATACCTAATGCTCAGATATAATAAAAACAAGAGCCTGATTTGTTGTTTATTTCTGCAACTTTGAATTATTTCAATTTGATCTTGCGGGTCGCACAGAACAAACTCGGGGGCTGTGGGTTGGACATCCCTGATATAGACATATGCGTTATGTAGGGTAATGTGAGTAATGAAATGAAATTTTAGTCCTGAAAGTCATTAAAAGTCATGAAATGTGCTTTCAAGTCATGAATTATGTGGGCGGGTAGTCTTTATTTCCTATCTTCTTCTCCTTTTTTTTTCGTTATTAAAATTTATTTTAATATCATGAAAAAAGGGCAAGAAATATTATGATCTACATAATTCGGTTTATGTACTCTTCAGCTGTCACCTATAAAATAAAGGTAATAATAATAATAATAATAATAATAATAAATAAATGGAGTATTAAAATGTTATTAATGTCGACCACACTAGAGTGAATGTGCAGAGAGCCTGGTCAAGTAGTAAGAGGTGGAGCATGGGAGAGGAAAAAAACTCCACCTTCATTGCATTCATCCAGGGATCAAACCCAGGGCTGTAGTGTCAGAATAACACTTTCACTATCGCCATTGTGCCTCATTAAAATGAATTCACCTCTTTATATATAATATATACATATTTTGTATCAATTGAACTTCATCTTGAAATAAAAGAACATCTAAAGTTTGCCCTTTGCAATTGTTTGTTATGTGCGGTCACAAATAGCAATGAATCGATTCGAATTTCTTTTATTAGCGTCGTCATCAGAATAAAACAAAATTGAAATTCATCCCAATTGGATTGGATGACCCCAAGCAGTAGTTTTCTTTGAAATTTGTGGTTTTTTTTTTAAGTTTTAGTTTTGTAGTAATGAATATATATTAACACGGGTCTTACTACCTTCGTTATCTTAATGCTAATTACGCTAATGGTTGGAATGGGGAGGTTGAATTAGAGGAAGTGAACCGCATTTGCGTGAAGAGAGTGGAACATTAGAAAACAACCCATTCACCACGAATTCGAACTCATCTCCCGTCTGGCGTCCAGTCAACACGATACGCGTTAGCCAACTCGCCACGAGGGGTAAGTAATGAATAATAATATATTTCTATTATATTGTGTCCCATCATTTTACCGACCACTGAAACCTGAGTATTCTCTCCTGCGTTGTATTTATCTGTGACTGTCTGACCCACAGGTGTGGTGGGAGCTACGACAGCAGACCTCCAGTTCAGCTTGGAGCCCGAGGACACGGTTGTGGAGCCCGGCAACGACGCCATGCTGCACTGCGCCGCCGGGGGCGCCGACAACTCCAAGCCCACCATCAGGTGGCGAGGCACCGACGGGCACTTCCTCAACCTTATAGGAGAGCGCTTCAGGTACTCCCTCACGTTCTAAAACCATTGATTTGTGATACGATACGTGATACACACACACACTCTCTAGACACAGGGTAATATTAAGACCTGTGCTATAATGCGTAACCGAGGTACTGCCTAGAATCGAACTCATGCGGGTAATCCTAAAGGACATTTAAAATTCAAATAGTCGGAAAAAAAATCAGATTCAAAATTCATAAAGTAAATAAAATTAAATCAATATTTAGTAGAAAAAAAAATGTAATCTGAATTTTGCTAGCGCTATTATGGTGCTTAAGATTTGCTTAGCCCAGTAAAAATTATGGAGCAAACCTAACAGACCCCAGACCATTAATTTAACACTTGAAGGAATGAGAAATTTACATTATAAAACAAAATGTTAACATTTTAGTTACTATTAAATTTTCGGTAGCAGCTTTGAAATTAATGTGAACCGAATTAGAATTTAGGATGAATAAATATCATAGAAATGTACCTCTGATTCTTGCCCTGTTTATTTAAGATTCAGAGTCATATTAAAGATTCAGGATTCATAGGATAGGAATAATATTCGTATTAAACAAACAAAAAGCGGATTCAACCCAAACCTACCTTTTCATCTCTTCATCTCATCTCACACTCATCATCATCACGCACATTTCCTGCCACCGGCAGGGTTGTCTTAAAATAAAGCCTTTCCATTTACTTCTGTCCTACCACTACCTTTCTTCCTCCACGCTGGCCCATCCTCTCCTCTCCACACTCACCCATACTCTCTTTACCCACCTGTTTCTGGTCTACCTCTTGCCTCCTGCCCGCCACCTCCATTTCTGAGCATCCTCCTTGGAATCTTCCCTCCTCCATCCTCTTCACATGTCCGTACCACCTCAATCTCACCTTCTCTGTCCTATCCTGCAGGGGCTCCTCCTTCACTCTCTCTCTCACTCACCCTGTCCATCCTTGTCACTCCCACCCTACTCCTTACATGCTTGTATCCTGCCTGCTACTATCCCTTTCCTTCGTCACCCATGTTTCTGATGTATATTGCAATATTGGAGCACACGTACATCACTTCTTGCACTTCTGCGGCACATCTCTACTCCAGACCAGACTTCTGACTCTTCTATTGCCTCCCTTCTCCTCAACTTTCTCTCTTATTTCCTCTTCTCACCTCTACCTACCTTTTTTATCTACATAAAATAAGAAACCCAACCAACTTTTATACCTTTACAATAGATATAAATTAATTACTCTTCAATCAAAAAGTAAAAACATTCAGACACAATAACGTTTCACCCACAATTTGTGAGAAAGATAGCTGAATATGTTTGTCATCTACGGTTTGTAGATAAGTATATCTCCTCCTTTCCAAAACCTTCTCAAAGTTTTGAGTTTTATTGTTGTCAGGAGTCCCTTGCAGAACGGCTCTCTGTACTTCTCCAAGGTACACCCGACCCAGAATGTTGACGGAGAGTATCAGTGTGTCGCCAACTTGTTGGAGGTGGGCTCTATAGTCAGCAGGACCGCTCGACTCGTCATAGCAAGTAAGTTGATGTTTATTTGGTCGTAAACATTCATGTATTTCATCAAATAACAGATCACACTCGAATTAAACTAAAAAATAATATACCACCCACACTGGTGATCGAAAGGTTGTTGCGTTTGGTCATTGTTGACAGTGAGGTCATGGTTTGAATATCAGATGAGTGCACTGGGAATGGTTTTTCAATACTCTCTCCAAACTAATGTTGGTTTGTTAATTTTAAAATGTGTTATTTTTATCGGATGTATAAAAACATATGTTCTGCTGTTTTTTTGGTCCCTTGTAGTTTTGTGTTTTAAAATGTGCATTTTTCTCCATCAAGAAACTTTTAGAAAATACATATTTTATTTAATGCTTAACTTTGATAACATTCTACTACCTATATTATTAGTGTTATTTTATAAGTATTGATAATGTCTATCAAACATGACAGTTGCATATCACATGACTTGACATATGAATATGTGAAAGTAGATCTAGTAACCTTTTAGTTGTTGGATAAGGTTTTTCCTTCGAAAATTTGACTGTAGTTCGCCTACATCAGGTGCTGGTTAATTTACTTAATATATCCTACTGCGAACTTTAAAATTGGTGTTGATGGATATATATATTTGTACATACTTTTGTTTGTGTGAATCAATTTTATCCATTCATTATCAATTCACAAATCATTCTACCCTTCCCTGTATTTCATGTTTTGATAGAAGGAATTATAGACAATTATATTTTGATAGCCAAGGATTCCGGTTTATAGTATGAGCACGGTAGGAAAAACAATATGTAACAGTAACAAACACTACTGAATTATGTTCATGTATTCATAGGCCAAGTCAACTGCAGCTGTATTACTTATAAACTTAATGTATATTAAGACATGGTGCTAAAAAAACACTGTAACTGTCACTTTTGGTAGATTTCATCAACATCCTTAAATATTAATAATAATTTAGTAAAATGCTATGCTATCAAAAAATAAATCTGTGGTTTTAAAAGGTACTTCATACTGTCTTCTTCTGTCATGTAGAGGGAAGTTTATGTTATTCCAATGTTGTAGTTGGTAAAACACATATTCACATCACCTCGTACAAGACTAATTCCACATGACAGCAGTTTTCTCTTGCATGAAACTTAACACTCAGAACCAGGATCTAGTTTAACAGACCTATTGAAACTATACACCCGCCCTGTTCAGTTGGAGCTGAAGGGGAGGGTAGGGGAGGGTGGTCCAACACACATTCCCCTTGATTATGTCGCTCTCACCCGGGGATCAACACTCGCTTGACAGGTACTTTGAACAATTGATGCGTCAGATGCAACAACATGGTACAGATCTTGGTGTTTTCAAGGGCTTACTTTCACATTGAAAGTAACCATTCACAAATATATAAAAGAAATTTAAAAAAGTCTCATGTTTTTAAAAATAAATTTAAAAAAAACCAACATTCATTTGAAAATAAAATAGAATTGGGGAGAAAGGAGGGGGCACTCCTACCCCTTAATTGAGGTGGTTCGGGCAAAAACATAGTAGCCCTCATTTGATGAAAAAATGTATTAGCGGTAATTTCTGGTAACTAACCTCTTGAATTACAAGTTGTTTATATAGCCAGTCAATACCTTTAGGATAGCTAATATCTATTAATATTTTATTTTATTTTTATAGCCAGATTTCAGGACTTTATAGAAGTTTAAATAATGAATATATCCCATCTAAATCTATTAGGGTTATCATGTTTTTACCCGACCCCCTCTTTTCTACCCCTTGAAAACCTACCCCTCTGGTTAAGTCATTGGTAACTCTTTTGTTAAATGTTCAAACAATTTAAATAGTCAAAATTGTGCCGATAATAATAAACTGGTACAGCGTGTAAAACTATTACACATTAATATTTTCAATTGCCCTTTTTTTTTTCAATTTATCGGAATATAATTTTACACATTCATTTAATTTATTCATTAAATTTTCATCAACCTTGCAAACTCATCTTTGAAAACCGAAAGTTAGTTTGATTTTATAACTTAACGCCGGCCCGTGTGCTTCTCACCTTGTCTAGCGAGAAGTTTCCTAATATCTGACATAATATACTGTTCCCACTCTTCAACCTGCACACCCACTTAAGACCTAACTCATGTCAGCCAAGCACTATTTCACAAGCAATTTGTGTCTGAGCAAATCTCTGGAGAACTAATCCTTCTTTATGACTTTCTTGCGCTCGCTTCTTTCCTCCACTCTTGAGGGAATGAATATTACAACTTGCTTCATAAGCCCTCCCCTCCGCCCCTTGACTTAACCTACCTATCTGCTACACACTTAGCTCTTACTTACTCTGGGAGAAGGGTAAATGGGGGGGGGGAAGGGCCTCAACTCTTGCTATACTAACTCGGTGTGTTGTGACTCGCAACTTACCTTTTGTGTTCCCCGCGCTTGTCAGGAATGGGGGAACTTAGGAAATGTGTTTCATATATAACTGTACCCCCTGACCCTCCTTTCAGTCTACACACCTTAAACTTAAGTATGAATTCAGTGTTGTTATTAAGTAAGATTTCGAAAAGAATATATAGTAAGATTTTGGTAGGAAGAAACATTTTAGAAAATTTAAAGACTTTTTTTTTTGCGCTCAACATTGATAACATTTCACAATATTATTATTGTTATTTTATATGTAATTTATAATAGCTATCAAAAGTGACAGCTGCAAATCACATGACTTAATGTATGTGTGTGTGAAAGTAGATTTAGGAACTTTTCTGGATGTCAGATAAGGCTCTTCCTTTGAAAATTGGACTGTAGTTTCCCAGCTTGGTTAGAACTGACTTGGTATTGTGTTTGTTATTTTAAAATTACATTATCGTCCTTTTTCTGGTGTTTTGAGAGTAGTGCTCTTTCAAGTCAAAGTTGCACTTCTCACTGAATTTTTTTTTTCAAAGGTGTATTTCAACACCATCTTATGGTTGGTTTCTTATCAATTTTATCACGAGTTTTTCTTTTAGCGCACTATTCATCTCACGGTTAACGAAGTACCTTCACTTGTTTAGATAACTCTTCTCGAGACAGATTTCACATTACGATGTATTTATATTCATTATTGATAAGGAGACATTGGATTTGTGAGGACTAAGACTCTTATTACCATATAAAAAACTAAAGTATGCTTTTAGATAAAGGAGATAAAGTAATATCAATCTGACATTTTCCTCGGTAAAAATTTCCCTTTGATACAATATTTTGCTAAAACCTAAGGTAGGGTGCAAAGGGGCATGATTTAAAATTGGTATTCTTACAGCACTCTTGGTTAAAATAGATAAAATATTGCCCTAGTAGATACAATTATTTTAGTTTTCTTATAGAGAGGGATTGATTCCTTTATTTCTCAAATTTGAATCTCAAATCCTCGAATCTTTAAAACTATTAAATTTAGGTTAAAGTGAAAATATTTCAAATTGATTTTTTTTTTAATGTTGTTCAAGGCTTGCTACCACTGACAAATTCTATTTGGTTTGCCATTTCTACTATGCCATAAACAACAAAGAAATCGTTTTTTTAGTAGATGATTATTATATTAATATAATTTTGTCTTTTTTTTTTAATCCTACCATATACACAAGACTCTATAATTCCTTTTATCAATTTGTTGAATTAATTCTTCTATAATAAGTCAAGGTCTTCATAATTATTGTATTTGAGATAAAAAAAAAATTTTACAACTCTCAAATCTCTCGATTACCATAGAATTTGAACATTTCGTCTCAATTTTATACACACAGTAAACTCACCAGTACTTGAATATTTATAATGAGCATAGTGGCATTTGGACAGAACATTTAAATGAACTAAATTCAGATATAATTTGTAACAAAGGACAAATTCCAGATAAAATTTAATGAACTAACTCCAAAAAGAATTTGAAACAAAGGACTAATTCCAGGTAGAATTTGAAATGATGGACTAACTCCAGGTAGAATTTGAAATGAAGGACTAACTCCAGGTAGAATTTGAAACGAAATACTAACTTCAGGTAGAATTTGAAACGAAGGACTAACTTTAGGTAGAATTTGAAACAAAGGACTAATTCCAGGCAAAATTTTTAAAACAAACGATTTGAGTATTGAAAAATCATGCCTTACCAAATCATTGTTGAAGGATTTCTCAACATTTAGGGCCAAGAGTATGAAGCTCATTAGAATGACAACAATTCACTCCCTTCGTGTTAAGTTGTATGCAACTAAAAACTCTTGTCATTTGAATGAACTTTATAGTATAGGAACTTAATAAGTGGGGATTACAGTGTCTACTTAAAGTTGTCAATTATTATTCTATAGTCACTATAAACCATAAAATATGGGCAAACTTGAAAAACATATATGAGACAAACTTGTAAATGACTCTTTTCTTTATGTGCATGTTGTCTTAACCACCCTTTTGGAATTATACTACTATAAAGCCACATGACTCACTCACTCACTCACTGACATTAATATTTACCCACTTCCAGATGAGCTATAAACTTGAAATTTGGCAGACTTAGAGCTTTTAGCCTGTAACCGATGAGAAAATTCCAAAAAGTTAAAAAAAAAAATTCATAATGGCGGAGCAACTTTAAAGTCGGTGCGGACCTTTCTTTGGAGGTCTCTTGTGGCTAAACGGTAAGATCTATCAAAAAACGGATTGCACTAGCGGTTACGAATTAGGCGAGATCCACAAGTCTGGTCCTATTACTTTTTGTCCTATCTCCATCGGCTATACCTTAGATAGAGCTAGATTTTTTTTGATTTTAGGTAAATTTTGCACATTTTCCACACATTTTTTAAATTTTCTGACACACTTATGAGACAGCTAGAATCATAAAATTTGGCAGGCATATTGGCACATTAATTTGCCATAAGCGTGCCAAGTTTGATGATTCTAGCTGCCCTGTAAGTATGGAGAAACTAAAATAATGTGTGAAAAATACAATACAATACAATACCGGCAACATTAAGTTATGTTCAAAACAACGCTGGAATTACATTCCTTTACATCCACTTGCAAAGAAAACTCACCGGGGGTTTAGGGGCGGAGCCCCCAACGAGCAAAGCAAGTATTCATAAACACGCCTAATAGAATGAAAATGAGGAAACTAATTTTTCATGGGGGAAAAACTCATTAAACCTGGTCGAAGTTTGAACCCCAACCTTACCGTCGTGGAGCAAGCCAGACCTGATAATACAGACACTGATGTGTGTGACTATTTTATTTCTTGTGTGTACTCTCTGTCACCCTCTCCTCTCATCTTCCTTATCCATTCAACTCGCACATCTACCCTGGAGCCAAAATACAGGTACATGATGGTTTATCTTCATAACACAGCCCTCCTTCCATTGTTGCCAACTGCAGCTCATGTACAGATTCACTCATACCAGATTTGGAAGCCTTAGAAAGTGTGGAAGTATTGGCATTCAAAATTATATACTTACAATAAGGTTATTAATTTCTATCCAGGTCAATATTTTACCACTTGCTTTGTACACTATAATTGGAAATCAAATTTTGTGACAGTTCAAAAGTTCAAACAAACACTTCTTTTTATATGATATTCTGATGGAGTAATTGAATGGATATAGGAAAATGACACCCAAACAGGGATTTGAGTCCATTTCGATTGCCATTTTTATATAATTACGCAAATAAACTCTAAAGTTGCAGTGTGTTCGATCATTTTGTTTATCTACAAATACAGTAGGTTTTGATAGGAAGAATTTTTAAGAAAATACATTCCTACATTGTGCGGCCAACATTATAACATTTCATAAGTATTGTTGATAATATCTTTCATAAGAAACAGTTGCATATCAAATGACTTGATGTATCAATATGTGAAAGTAGATCTAGTAACTTTTCTGGCTGTCATATAAGGTTATTCCTATAAAGTTTGAGCTGTATTCAATGTCTTTATTTTATTATTTGAATAGAAAATTGTTAGAATAATTTTATGATTTTCCAATCATATAAAAAAGTTTGATTAAAATGTTCTGGTGACATGTTTATTAAAATATTGTTTTGATTGTTTTTTTTCCAGCACTGCCGCTATAGAGAGTGAACCCCAGGACTTGACGATATTTCCCGGTCAAACAGCTTATTTCAGCTGCTTAACACAAGGGGTGGCACAGGTGGTGTGGCTTAAGGACGACCGACCATTAAGGTTAGATGAGACGAGGATGTTGGTGTTGCCCTCTGGAGCACTCGAGATCGATGAGGTTATGAGCTCAGACAATGGCAGCTACCGCTGCAACGTCAGTAGTCTGGGACAGTTTCGCCTGAGCCGGTCTGCGGCACTCTCCGTCAACAAGGACATCGGTACGTCATAGTGTTGCTTTTCCACGCCATATATTTTCTCTAACACTAATAGCATGCACCATGATACAAATTAAATTTCAAATTCCTAATCACATCAGAGGAAGTAAGTATTTTGTATATACTCCCACATTGAGAGGCAGCCGAATAAAATAAAGCTCATCTGATCTTGTTTGTCGGATCAAGGATATAATCCATGCTTGGTGGCTTGTTGTGAGGTGTTATTTCAAAATGGTAACTCACTCTTCCTTCATTTAAATACAGGTAGATAACCTATAAATTATTCCTCCCTCATCCCTGCTCCATTAGTGTGATTAAATACTGATTTACGGCCCGGTAGTAAAATGCTGTACAAAAAAAAATCTTTTGATCAAAAATGTATTTTATTTTCAGCTCATAATACTTTAAAATTAAAACCAAAACAAGCTTATATATCATACATAGACATTGAAACTATACCAGTTAAAATATAATGCTTTTATATGTCTAATGTCAAACATTAGTTTTAAAAAACAAAAAATATAAATAATGAAATATACCATTATTAAAAAAAATAACATTGCATCGAGTGAGATTGAACTTCAGACTGTGAGTTAAATTTAAATACGAGTGTTATGTGACTCGCAGCTTCAAGTCTGATGAATGATATGCATGTGTTTAGCGGCTGGAGCCGACATAATGGCCCCAGAGTTCATCGCTACTCCGCGGCCCACTACTGTAGTGCAGGGCAGCACCATCACCTTAGACTGTGTGGCCAATGGTAACCCCAAACCCTGGATCACCTGGCTCAAAGGATGGCATCACACTCGACATGGCGTGAGTATGCGATGCCGGAATGCGTGCCAAGTTCACCTGGAGATGCGGGCGTTTTGCCGCTCACAGGATCTTCATGAGATTCATGCTCTAATCTTCAACTAGAGTCTCACAAGGGGAGAGTAATCATGAAAAATGTGAGGGATTTAAAATCCCTTATAATCATGTCCCAAGTTTGTTGAGGGCTTGAAAGATCAATTAGAAAGTCAGTAGCAATTCAAAATCCCTTTATAATCATGATGTCCCAAATATGTTAAGTGTTTAAAAAATTAACTAGAAAATTCAGTAGGCAGGTTGTGAAACGTTCAATTCTTCATTTATTCACTAGATGACTTGTCCAGAAGGGAAAAAAGACTGATTGAAGACTTCTATTAGATTTATTAGTCAGACAATATTCAAATACGTTATGTTATTTTTCAGTCACCTGGATGGGCCCTTCCTCAAGATTGGTACAGGCAGTTTGCAGATCTCGAATGTGCAGGAAAAAGACAGTGGGACGTACCAATGCCGCGCAGAGAACAGGGACGACTCGGGGGATGCTACTGCCAACGTCGATGTACAGGGTTAGTCCAAGCAAAACTTTGACAGATATTTGTTACAATAAATCTTTGCTATTCTTTTGTTGGTCCAGTTTTATTAACGAGGACTTGTGGTGTTGCTAATATTTATAATCGGGGTAGATTGAATTAAACACTTTTTGTATATAATAAGTTTATTATTTTATTTTACTAAAATGTTCATAAATTTTTCTGCAACAAGAAATAATCACAAGCTCAAGCTTACCTTCTAGAAAATATACCCTATTTCTTTGATTCTAATACTATTTTCCCATTTAAATTTCTCTAAAATGGGCTGCATCTTAGAATCGATGGTGTCTTCAAATCGTAGGTTTTTTTAGCACCATTCTAGATGGCTCAGTAGACGCTATATTTTGAAATAGTAAAGCTTAGATGGCTCAGAAGGATAAGAGTTATATTGATTCAGAAGAAAGAGATGAATAACATACCTGTCTTACATTCAATGGCATCTTAGAATCGAAGAAACACAGTATATGATTCTTTCTTGTTGCGAAAACATTTATGAAACTTTTAATAAATTAAAATTAAAAACTCGTTTTATTATACCATCTCGTCTAAATGTTGTTTTTTCATCTTTACTTCTAACTGAAATTCAGTTTGATTGACATTTTTGGGGACAGAGCGTTTTAGAATGGTTTTAACTTCACTAGTTATTTGTGCTAACTGCATTGTTAAACCGATATAAACTCATAAGAACTCTCTTTCATTTATGATCTAGTTCCTCCGTACTTCACCAAGAAACCATCGGACCACTATGGTTTCGTAAACAAAGACGTCGAACTAGAGTGTGAGATTCGTGGCAAGCCTGAGCCGAGAGTCCATTGGGTGAAGAATGGGGAGCAGATTAAGCTCAATGACTACATTCAGGTGGTGAATGGTTACAATCTGCGCATCCTCGGTCTCATGACACTCGACGCAGGCATGTTCCAGTGCATTGGTTCAAACCCAGCTGGTAACATTCAGGCGGCAGCTAGGCTCATGGTGTTGGAAACAGGTAAACATTACTTACATCATTAAATTACGATATAATTAATTCTGGTAAGAAACACAAAGCGGCTGCCTGTGTGGTCTAGTGGTCAGAGTTCCTGGTTACAGATCCAGAGATCCTGGGTTTGATCCCCACCGCTTCCAGATTTTTTTTGTAAGGCAGGAGGTCTGGAATAGCCTCATGAGGACAAATGAAGAGCTACTTAAATAAAGAAGTCTAAAAAACTGAGATTAACGCATGGAGGGTTTGTTGTGTTGACCAGGGCTGTGGAGTCGTTAGGCTAAACCTTTGACTCAGACTCCCATATTTTTCTACTGTCCGACTCGACTCTTCCTCAATGGCAAATGTAAATATTAATTAGTAGGTAATAAAGAATTTACTGTAGTAAAATAATTTTACTATATTAAATGTATTACTAATTAATATATATTAAAATTTTAAAATACTAAATATTCAAATGGTGACACAGGACATGTCATCAACACACACACGATCATTAGGCTACATTGGTCCATAGAACATAAAATATTTTTTTTTATTATAATTTCTGAAAAAGAAACCTGATCCATCTGCTTTATCCTCTATATTGTCCTTCAACACCACATATCAAAACTTTACAAAAATGTATTATCCCGTTTCCTTATGGTACTTGTTTCAGCTCATGCAAAGCAATGCTTCATAATATGTAACACTTAACCAATTTTTTCCCCTAATTATAATTTATAAGTCTTTATTTTGAAGTCGGGGTTGGTACTTTTCTACCGACTCCGAATCCACCCAAAATTGCTTACGACTCGACTCCACAACCCTGATGCTGATCACATGACTCCTAACTGCAAATGTTGGCACTATTTCCCTCAATATAGGGCAGCCGCTCAGTTGATACAACTAGCTTGCGGGCCCATGCCACGGAGTTGTTATTTTCATTTTATTTTTTAAATACAAAACTGACATAGTCTTAATGAAAATTTCCTAAGCAGAAAATGACAGCTCAATTTGATAATGGGTGCACTAGCAGGTCTGCACTTGGGAGCATTAAAATTCTAAATATCACTTTGATTAAGGGTACACTATGGTATTATCTTGATAATATGTCAACTACTACACAATTATAATCAAACTTCACATATATTACTCAAAGAAAATAATATAACTGGAATAATCAATATTTTAATTTTAAGAAAATGTGTTTTTTAAGTTTAACAAATTTAATACATTTAAACTATTTATTTTTCAAACAATAAAGACAAACTACACTATAGTTGAGCCACCTTTTTGATAACGTTATGATGGATGACCTAATGTTTGGTAAAAATCCACTTTGATGTATCAGTCCAATTAAAAGAAACAACGTTAAAAAAAACCAATGTCCAATGACTAACCTTTGCCAATCAGTTTGTATGTGCATGCTCCTTTTCATAGTTATTTTTTTAATATTTATTTTTATTATATAATAATCATTTGTTTGTGAATGTTTATTGTTTTCTAAAAACTCATTCATATGTTTTAATATACACTAACAAATTTTCTATGTTAAATATTTATTTAAAAAAGACTTAGTTTTATTCTTTTTAACTTTTTTGTTTTGTTTCTTTCAGTTTCACTAACAAGTTTTTTTTTTGTTTTTTCTTTTCTTTTTCCCCTTTTACCTTTCTTTTTCTTTTCACACATGTAATGCTTCTTTCTGCTCCTAACTCTCCGATGCTCGCATATCCGATTGAAAAAAAAAATGACTCATCTTCCCTCTAACTAAATTCTATTTCTAACCTACAACAACTGTTAACGCTGCAGGGGCAAATGATACCTTTGTTCACCCTCCTCCTGCCTTAAGGTCAAGTGTTGGCGACACTCTAACAGCTTTCGTTCCTCCCCCCTGACTGCCATTCCCACCTCCACAGACGTTGCCCCAGGCGAGGTCTCCCCTCCGTCCAGCAAAGTGCCATCTGCCCCTCAGGGGCTCAAGGCCGTCATTGTGTCGACGAGGTTTGTCACTATCAGTTGGAAGCCTCCCGCCGAACCTCGGGGTGACATTCTCACGTACTCTGTGTTCCATCGTCAAGAAGGATCTCAACGGTAAGCCTCGCACGCAACATGTATTGTTACCTTTATTAGTGGATTCAAATTGGATTCATTTTTGTTAATTATTTGTATTGATAAATTTAACTTTATTCATTTGTATGACCTTTTGACATAATCTAAGGGTTACCAGCACCTGGGATTATACTTATTAACTTCTAATTACTCATATTTTGTTTCTTTCACCTCGGAGCTGTACTCATTATCTTAGATACATCCTTTTGCATTCTTTTAGCCTATTACTGAATAGTAAAATGATTCTTACTGGTAAACAACAGGGCTAGACCACAGTTAAACCTCCTTTCCCTCCAAGTAGTAATATATTAATTATTTATTTTATATTTCATCTCATTTTCTAGGGAGAAGTATATTAAAGGCTTATAATATTCTTAATGCTTCCAATCATATTTATTTTGGGAAAAAACTTCAAATGGGATTAAATGTTAAAATAAATTCCTTAACATCTCTTTTTGGGGAATTCACCTAAGCCAGCACAAACACCCCCTTCCCCACTTAAACACAAACACAAATTTCTAGATATCTTCATACTTAAACATTCAATTTTATATTAGAAAGCACGCAGAACTTTCATTTTTCTATCTACATCTGAAAATGTTGAATGTTTCAGCGAACGTGTGGTGAACACAACAGGATCACGACTGGAAGAAGTGAATGTCCCTGGATTGACCCCGGACCGCACCTACTATTTCCGTGTGCAAGCCTACAACACTGAAGGCCCGGGAGAGAGTTCGGACCTGTTGATCGTATCAACTCAGGCAGAGGTGCACGTGCCAGGAGCCCCTGTGGGGCTGAGGGCAGTGGGCACCAGCCCTACAAGTCTGTTGGTCCAGTGGGAGGAGCCGGAACTCAATAATGGCCCTGTGCAGCGTTACAAACTTTATTTCATGGAGGTAACTTATTCTCACCCATAATGTCAACTAGCATGGAAAACCTGGAATTCCCAGAGAATTTCCCTTTGCATGGAAATTCAGCGAATTACTAGGGATTTTTGTTGAGTATCCAACTTTTTTTTTAAATCTAATAAAATTGTTTAAGGTGGGGACTCAAGAAAAGGTCAGTGTTTTTGCAGTTCTTATAGCAAAACTTTTTTTTGGTCAAAATCAATTTATTGTGTTAATACATACATAGAGTTTAATTTTATTCACATGGTGATATCAGGATTTATCAAATATCTGTCATTGGTGTCCTGGAATTTAATGACAACTTTTTATATTAGGGTTATTTTGGCCATAATATTTTTACTATAAAAACTGCAAAAACACTTACTTGCCTTTTCTCGTGTTCTCTAAATCCCCACCTTAAACTAATTTTGTTGCAGATAATTACTATACCACCCTCCCACCCACCCCCCCCACACAAATCTCTCTTTATTAGGAAAACCTCTTTTCACTTTATGAGGTAATTGTATTATATTTGGAAGAAGGTACAGGAAAGGTAGATAGAAACATATAAAAGGAAAGAACACAATATGGCTTTTACAATGAAAAGAGGAACACAGTTCACAACTTTACATTTCTGCCATTGGACAAAGAGATAATGGCTGCATCATGAAGAAAATCGATCATTACGACCCAATTCCCTGACCTAGGTTTTGTTTTATCAAAATTCATCAGGTGGGATTGTGAAAAAAAAGCACAACACAAATTCCTAAAAGAGGGAAACAAAAAAAAAACACAAAAGGGAAAATAATAAAGAGTTATTGTTTACAAAGTGATAATAAAATGAATTACTGTCTAATGGTTTGGAAATGTATAGTAAGACAATGTAGAAACACTGACACAATAATATAAACTGAGTGCCAGTGTAGGAAGCCAACCTGAGAGAATAATTAGGTTAGGCCTAAAAAAAAAGTTAACACATAAAATCCTGGCCCTGCTCTTTCAAACCCCTATTTTCTTACCTTGACTGACTTCACTATGACCCTATCTTATAAACCACACCATAGTGAAATAATGCAAGGTAGGCTCACAACCTTAAAAGGTAAACAAAGGGTACCTTTAGTTCCAAGAATGCATTCCTCTTTGCTGATTGATTGCCCTTGTTGATTTCATCAGGGGGACTCCGCAGAGGAACACCATGTTGTGACGGCAGAGCGCCAGTACGAGCTGAAGGATCTCGGAAAGTTCACAGAGTACAGCTTGTGGGTAGTGGCGTTCAATCAAAATGGGCCTGGCTCCAGTACGGAAGAAATTGTGGGTCGGACGCTGTCAGATGTCCCTTCAGAACCTCCTCAGAACATTACCTTGGAGGCCACGAGCTCCACTGTGAGTTAAACACTATTACAGTAGCCCCATAGCTTCTTTGGTGCTGACTGACAGTTCACAGCTGACGGCTTTGAAAAGCTACCAGACCAAATTATGTATCCCTACGCTAAACCATATGATCTGCAAAAAACATGTGTTTAGCAGCTGTCACTTCTGACAGTCAAAATTTAGGTATGTACTTAAATGTTGACTGTCAGAAGTCAGCTGTGAGCTGTCAGTCAGCACCAAAGAAGCCATGGGCTACGTACAATCACTGATCTGACGTGTAATGGCCACCTATGAGATTTTATCCTTGGTTCTTTACTTTCAAAGTGCATTCACAAAGAGTGGTAGAAATAGATTCTTGAAAGGTTAAACCAAAACATGATACAAAAGGCCTAAAGGAAATAGTTAAGTAATTAATTGTAAGAAACAAATAAAAAGGAATAAATAAAATAAGATTAATTTGTGAGAACTCTTTTCCCCAAGCTATGTGTTTCATTTTCATAGTCTTATCATTTATTTCATAATGTAATTTTCTATTCATTAGATTATAATATTATTTGTATTATATTTCTATTGTTAATATTTGTATTATATTTCTATTGTTTCTTCAGTTTATAAATTGTGTTTGCAGATTCTTAGTCAAACTTATGAGCAGTAAATGTATTGAGTTTCATTTAATATAGTATCATGGCAGCAAAATAAAATTGTTGAATAGGATCAAAAGTTATAGAGAGAATTAAAAAAAACCAAACCATTCCTCAATCAAGAACTGATCAGACACGCTTCAGTGGCCGCATGGTCCAAGGCATCATGCTCGCAATAGACTGGACTCTCGACAACGATGAGACCTAGGTTTGAATCTCGGTCACGTTGCACTAAGGGTAGTTTTTCCTAAATGGCCTTTCATCTACCAAACGCAAGTACACTTTCTCTAAATTCAACCTTCACTATTCCTAACACATTATTTTAATTAGTACATGTGTATCCAACCCAAATGAATGATAGGATGAGGCTATAAAAAACTGATAAGTTTTTGCTTTTTGTGTTGTTCAGAGTGTGGTAGTGCGTTGGGAACCCCCTCCCAAATCAGGGCAAAACGGTGTCATCACAGGCTACAAACTGAGGTACCGCAAGCGTGACCGGCGTAGCCGAGGGGATACGGTAAGCACAG
Organism: Timema podura; assembly: GCA_033556935.1. Lineage (NCBI taxonomy): Eukaryota > Metazoa > Arthropoda > Insecta > Phasmatodea > Timematidae > Timema > Timema podura. Next base: position 17,558,956 of record JAVRXN010000001.1, on the reverse strand, counting down.
ATGCCAACCGACGGATGTATGCCCTCACGGGTCTCGAGCGTAGCTCTCAGTACCAGGTGCGACTCTGGGCCCTCACTGTAAACGGCACTGGACCCCCCACGGAGTGGTTCAACATCGAGACATTCGAGAATGACCTGGACGAGTCTCATGTTCCTGGACAGCCTGTTAATCTCAAAAGTGAGAAGATTTGCTCTCTTTGATTAAAAATGTTTATATAAGTACACCTACTTTTTCGCGAACCATGTTTTTCCTGAAACCTGCGAGAGACCCCATCTAAAAGCACAAAAACTTGTTCAAAATAATCATTCTTACAAAATTTTAAATTCACGAACTAAAACAAAGTGACAAATTCCAAGTTTTTGGATGAATTCTCATAGTTTTAAACAAAATTTGGGTTTATTATGTAATGGTTTATATAAATAATATTTGCGTTAGGCATTCATTTTTCTATTAAAAATAATTTCTTAATTCCATCACTAGGTTTCAGTAGTGGAAATATCTCCACATCCATGAGTGTCAATGTTTATTGAGATTTGAAAAAAGATATATAGGTATTTATTTTTAGTTTTGAGTCTGAATATATTTTATTTTTAGCTATTATGATACTTTACACTTGTGAATCCCAGCATAATTGAAAGCCCATTATTTAAAAATTGGAAACTTGTGTTGCAACAATGGTGGAAATAAAAATATTACAATTGTCTTTACATTCTTAGCTAATAAATTATATAAAGATAAATTATACAGATAATGCATAAGGAAGTATTATTGGAAGATTTTGATATCCTTTAGATGAAACTTTATAATTAATAAATCAAATAAGACATAGTTCTAGAATGACAAATATTAGTGGCTTAAAGTGGGCTTCCTATAAAAATCAGGGCTTATGTCCTAATCTTGTTCATGTTTTGCAAGTGTCGCTAACATTGTGTTTATCTGTTTTCAGCTCGCGCTATGGCAGACACCATCACGGTGTCTTGGAGCCCTCCAAGGGACCAGAACATCATGGTGCGAGGGTACACCATTGGCTGGGGGAAAGGCATACCTGATGCCTACACTCAGGTTCTAGAAGGACGACAGAGATTTTATGTTATTGAGGGCTTAGGTAGGTGAATCATGCAAGACTATTAGCTGGGACACTTTCCTTTGGATTCCAAATTCCTTACATTACCTTCTCATCATTAAATTGTAATCAATCAACTTAACTTAATCATTCTATTTTAGACCTAGCACACAGACAAGGTATACACCAGGCACTTAGCCCTATGGGACTTTTGCTGTACTCCTTGAGCCAAGTTGAGTCCTTGGCTACTGGGAAGTGCTAGTTGCAGTCCTCAGTGTTAACACCATTCCCAAGTTAAAAAATTCACTTTCAAAATGTTAGTTGTGAAGGCTGCAAGCTGGAGAGTGACTTTCTAAAGGGGGGCAATCTGAACACAATAATTCAGATACCAGCAATCCCTTTCTTGCCCCCAAATCACCTTTCACCCTTTCTATGAACAAAACATTTTCAGACTAGTAGCTAGTCTGACAGTAGTTGAAGATTGTTTACAAATAGACAATTTGCAAACATTCGCTTGACATAAAAAGGCCATTGTATTCTATGTTTACTTTGTAATTTGCAGTCTGAGTAAGCTCACTTGGGGCACTTGTTTATGGGAATAGGTTGGGGTTGCTACCCGAACCTTTGTGAAAACCAATTTATTGACACTAGAAAGCAATTTGTATCTACTGTCGAGTAAAAGCATCTTCAAATAAAACTTCTTTTTTTTTATGCCTGCTTAGTAGTGATGTCGTCCCTTGGGGCTGAATGTCGATCGATCGATCGATTGATCCCCTGTTGAAGGACTCAAGCTCTCCCAATGAGCACAGCCATTTTAACCTGCAGGCTTTGGGTCTGGTGTATATCTTGTCTGTGACCTAGCATCATTTTATTATAGACCTAAGGTCCTTGAAGGTATGTCATACTTAAGGCATTGTCATATTTCTTAATTTTCTTATAAAACAGAAGAATTGAACTTATGTTGTCTGTTGTCAGAACCAAACTCCGAGTATGTAATCAGCCTCCGCGCTAACAATGAAATGGGCGATGGACGTCCCTCATACAGCTCTGTGCGCACCAGGGAGGAGCAGATGCCTGAACCTACCACCCCCCTCATCCCTCCTGTGGGCCTTCAGGCCATCGTACTGTCGGCAAGTACTGTCGTGCTCTACTGGACAGACACCACTCTACCCAAGAGCCAGGTGTGTGCATCATCATCATCATCATCATCATCATCATCATCATTTATTATTATTATTATTATTATTATCATTATTATTATTATTATTTTATAGTCATATTAATGGGTTGTGAATGCTCTGCAACACAAAAATAATATTTTTTAGAATAGATACTGAATTTTTCCAAGGCTTACAATGGCTTGTTTTTTAAACAATAAACAAAAATCACTCAGGTCTGAGAAATTTGGTCCAACTCCGAATTAAATTATAATGTTTGTAAAATTATTTGAAAATAACTATATAATATATATTGTTATATTTGTAAGAAGGTACAGGAAGGGTGTATGGAAACATATAAAAGGGAACAAATACAATTTGGCTTTGACAATGAAAAGAAGAACACAGTTCATACTTAGCATTGCTGCCAATGGACAGAAAGGTAATGGCAGCCTATTGAAGAAAATATATTGCTACTGCCCAATCCCCCGACCTAGGTTTTATTCTATCAAACTCATCAGGAGGTAGTGTGAAACGTGTAATGCAACTTCCTATATTAGTGTTCTATCATTCTCTGCCAATTTCCTTTTACTCACTTTTGTTTTTTTGGTTTCCTCTTTTAGGAAATCAAATTGCATGTTTTACGCTCCTCCTGATGAGTTCCAATAGAATGAACCTGGGTCAGGGGTTGGGTGGTAGTGATCTATTTTCTTAAAGAGGCAGCCATTGCCTCTTTGTTCATTGGCAGCAATGCTAAGTGTGAACTGTGTTCTTCTTTTCATTGTTAAAGCCATATTATGTTCGTTCTCTTTTATATGTTTCTATCCAGCTTTATTGTACCTTCTTCCAAATAGGTATAACAGAATACCTCAAAAGGTGAAAAGAGGTTTTTTTTAAAGAGAACTGTAAGGATGATAAACTTAGCCATAATTTTTATATCCATAGCAATACACCACTTAAGCTTGAGTTGATATTTTTGCCATTTTCAGCCAAATTTTATTTACCAGCCTTTTAATACTGAAATACAACTTTTTATCTAACTAAATCTGATCATCTGATTTACCACAAATCAGGGTCTCACTGGATTATAATATATTTTGAATGTTTTTCAACAGTATGTGACAGACAACCGGTATTACGTTGTTCGTTACACATCGTCCCATCACTCATCAAATCCTCGCTACAAGTACTTTAACTCTACTAACCTCAACTGTATGATTGATGACCTTCGACCCAACACACAGTATGAGTTTACCGTCAAGGTGCTCAAGGTGAGTTTGAAGATAAAAAGGTGTTTGATTAATTAATAACTATGTGTGTAGTTTGATAAAATTTACATAAATATCCGAACACTACCCCTAATTTCAATTGTTTCTTAAATTTGTTCCTGTTCCTCTTTCTTTTACCTTTGCCTGCATGTGAATTCACATTTTAACAAAATATGGATTATTTATAACAATCTTATGTGTATGAAATAAAGTGCATTAAGCAAAATATAATATAAAATAAATAAATAAAATTAAAGAAGTGTAGAAAAACAAGGCACAAATAAAAGTTAAAACACTAGGATGTAGTGGTGGTAGTAAGACTTACAACTACTTCCCGAGGACGATGCAATAAGAGCATCGAAATATTGATGTGTGTGTAAATTTGTGTGTTAGTGTTCTTTACTTTTATTGTTTTTTGTTTTTCTACAATTCTATCATTTTATTTATTTTGTATTATATTATAACAATCTTAGAAATAATATGAGTACTATCACTCTTTTCAAAACTAGAGCTACCCTATAATTTATTATGTTGGGGCTTAGCCATCAATAAGCAGTATTAGAACTCAAAATCAAATTTCAATTTGGATTTTTAATTTATATATATATTATTTTTAATCTCAAATCTGATATTTTCTCGAATCCTCGGTAAGGTGTTTTAGAATTCAAGGGTTTCTTGTCAAAATAAATACCTGCTAACATATGTTCATGCAGAATATCTGACATCTTACATATAGCATGATTTTTTAAGATTTGTATTTGGCATTCAAAGAAAAAATTGGGATCTCAGATTTTGTTATTCTAAAACCTTAGAAATCATTTTTTTTTATCGTGTCTTAATACCAGTTCGATTTTTCAAATATGTTATGATAACTACTCAAATGGACAAGGGATGAGGAAGGAAGAATTTAATAAGTAATCTACCCACATTTGTGTGAAAGAAGAGGGGAAAACATTTTAGGAAAAACCACCCTCATTGGACTTGACCAAGATTCGAACCCAAGATTCTCGTCATAAGCAGCCCAATGAGAGTGGCAACTGAAAAAACAAAAAAAAAAAAACATTATTTACTCATGTTTTGTAGTTGTAAGTACATACATACACTTAGTTAAGCCACTTGCCATTATTTCCTTCACATCTTCCAATATGTTTGTAGAACCGCAGGGAGAGTCCGTGGAGCATGGTTGTACTGAACATGACGCAAGAAGCCGCACCATCGTCAAATCCTCGAGACTTGACGGTCGTCCCAGTCGAGGGTAACCCGTCTTCTGTCAACCTGAACTGGCAACCGCCCAAACAACCAAACGGAGCGATAACAGGTGGATATTCTTGGGACACATTAATTTTAGGAACCAGGAAAATTATATAGACCCCTTAAGTTGGGAAGGTAGCAAAATTTTTATAAAATAACAAATTTACTAAAAAAATGTTCACTTTGTTTTTTATTAAATAAAATACATAATAAACAAAATATTATCTGTCATTGGTACCAGGCCTTAAACAACTTTTTATAAAAGTCACATTAACTAAAATTGTACATATTTAAATATTCAAATTTGGATTCAAAATTTAAAAGAAAATTGAAGGTTAGGACTCTATATTTGGATGCGAAAAATATGGGTTTGTCGCATCTCTACTTTTAATGTTTATTAACATAAATAAAACAATTGGGTGCCCTTTTTTTTATTACTAATTTTTGCTTAAGATAAGATGGGTAGCCACATTACATAAACAAATCTCAATGCATCTGTTTGGTATTGAACCCTAGTCTCTATTAAAAGTCAAGCACAATAACTGTGAACGTCTGATTGCAGGTTATGTTATCTTCTACACTGACGACCATAAGAAACACGATAGAGACTGGGTGGTGGAAGGGATTGTGGGCGACAAGATGACAACAACCATCACTCGTCTTAAACCCGACACCATGTACTACTTCAAGATACAGGCTCGCAACAACAAGGGATACGGCCCATTCTCTTCTACAGTGTCTTTTTCTACCGGGCCCAGTGAGTGACATACTCCTTGTCTAGTCTAGGATGTAGCTCTTGAGAGAGAACAATTGATGTACCATCCTTGACACTTGTTTCGATCATAGTTTTATGAATCACAGTTTCATTTTTAATATATAAAAAACATTGTCAAATCACTAAAAGAAATGTAATGAAAAGAAGAACTCGGTTCACACTTTACATTGCTGCCACTGGACAAAGAGGTATTGGCTGGCTCTTAAAGTTTCGCTCTCACTTATTTTAGGTATTTAACGTACATTTTCTGAATCGACTGACTATATCAGCAGACAACTTATAGACTAACTTAAATCTAGAACAAACACAACATCCAGCCCCCTGGCCGGTTAATTTATCACTGTGAAAGGAGAAACCCACATTTCACCAATGATACATTTTTCGACCATGTCAGGAATTGACCCTTAATTCAGTAGATAGACACACTACTGACTGAGCTTGCCTCTTAAAGAAAATCGATCGTTACCACCCAATCCCCCGACCTAAGTTTCATTCTATCGAAACTCATCAGGAGGGAGTGTGAAACGCACAAGAATAGTACAAAGGAGAAACACAGGGAAACTGACATTGGATGTGAATATATCTCTTTAAGGAAAACCTCTTTTTGCTTATTGAGGTATTTTGTAATATTTTGAATAATTTACAGGGAAGGTAAATAGGAACAAATAAAACGAAACATTCCTTTTTATATTTTTCTAGCCACCTTCTTCCAAAAATAACAAATTACCTCAAAAAGTGGAAAAAAAAGTTTTCTTTAAAGAGATATAAATAAATGTAATTTAAGTAGTGGGGATGAAAGCTAGCCCAGGCCTCGATAGACAACAAATAAACTTCCCTCTTCATTTCTTCATCACTTTCACAACTACCCATAATTTTTAAATTATGGAAATATTCCTTTTCCATAGAAGTTTTTTTTTATTTTGTGTCTCCCACTGTTTTTTCCTCTTTCATAATATGAAAAAGATAGTTCCAAAAATGCAAAAATCATGTGTAGGTGTGAAATGGATTGTGAAGAAATGAAGAGAGAAGTTAATTTGTTTTCTAACCTCTCTCTTCCTCCAGGTCAGCTTTCTTCCCTAACACTTACAATACTAAACAGTGCTACCACAGTGTTTTAATACATTTTCAAGCCATCAGGCAATTATTTGTTTTGCTAACAAATACAATTAACACCAAGGTATTTATCTTGTGTTGAGATAAAGCACAATATTTGTTGTACAAAGCTCTTTAATCAATGATCGTGTTGACTCTTGAAGACTATATTATATTAATATTTTTCTCAGATTATAATTAATTTACGAACACAATTAAAATACCTGGACGCAGAACTCTTACTCAAGATATTCTACCCGATACACCAATGCTAAGCTATCCAAGGTACCGAGTACATGCATGCGGGCATTTGGCATTGTGGTCTTTGATGATCACATCTTTTGATTGTACTTTAAACTTTTGTTTATATGGTTTAAAACTGTGGCAAGTTTACTTCATCATTTGTTCAGCTTTCCGGATAGAGAAGAATTTTATAATTTATTCAAATATATATTATTATATAACCCCCTTAGGTGGTAATAGACTAGACTTCCGATGACCAAGGTTTGAATCTCATTTGGGTGTACTGAGGGTGATTTTCCCAAAAATTGTTTCCACCCTCCCTCTCATGCAAATGTGAGTACACTTGTTATAAATATAACCTTCTTCATCCCTAAAACCATTAGAATAATTAGTACATGAGCATAAAACCTGAACTGGTAGTAAAACTCAGTGCTTATATAACTTGGTTTTTATATATATATTTTTTATTATTATTATTATTATTATTATTATTATTATTATTATTATTATTATTATTATTATTATTATTATTATTATTATTATTATTATTATTATTATTATTATTATTATTATTATTATTATTATTATCTATATTTTTAAAGTATTTCCTTTATAATATTTACATATATTCTTTATGTTCCATAATGTTATTGTTTATTCCTTAACATCTTAGCTAAGTTAGTCAAAGTTAGTCTCTAGAATTTGGTTGTAAGTAGTCCTGTAAATATCTGGATAAAATATAATTTATAAAGTTATACAGATCCCTTAGGGCTTAGAAGGTTGTTTTCATCGGAAGCAGTGTTTGAAAAGAATATTGCTTATGTGTGGTCTTATTGGCCATTTCTTTGAACGGAACTCTACATAAAGCTGTAAGGTTTTAAACTACTCTAGCATGTCAATAGAATTACTGTTATTTTATGATATGAACATGCTATGATAATTATTTTTCTTAAATTTACTTTTTATGCACGTTGAACTTTGAAAGTTAATCTTTGCCAATTAATATTTTGAAATTTCAATAAAAATTTTCTTTGTTAATGGAATGCTTCAAAATTATTATCATATCTTATATTGAAAATGTTAGATGTATATTTATATCTCTGCAGCTTATTTTTACTTCTAATTATTTATTTATGTTGCATCCAAGTGTTTTCAACTCATTTTAGTACTATATAATTTTCAGTAAAATTAAGGTTTTCCACTTTCCCTCCTCAAAAATTCAAGTACAATCCCTCTAAATTCAATCTTCCACATCTCTAACTCACTACCATAATTAGTACAAATGCATATAACTTGAATAGACTTGCCGCTAAAAAAAAAAAAATAGCAAATCAAAATTTCATTGCAGCACTTATAAAAGTACGCCACCTGTTCCTGATACAATGCAACCTAAAATATATCTCCTGTTGTAAAAAAAGTCTAGAATAAATTGGGCAACTTTAGACTCTTACAACATTCAAGTCGGTGCTCAATTGATGTGCTAAATGAGAGCTAAAATTGCCTAAAAAATGTACTTTTTTTTTTTTTTTTTTGTATAATATGTTTTTCCGTGACCCTGAAATATTTCAAAGTGTACAGTAGCTGTGTCTCCCTATCCTATTTCTATTTAATCCATTTGGTCGCTTTTTCCCATCTTTAATAAATTTCATCTTTAGTTATTGGTATTAAGAAACCAACATTCTAATCTTTGCCACATTAATCATAAATTCCTCTCCAAACAAAATCAGTTGAATACAAATGCTTTCACTTTTAATGAAGCCATGTTATATATGTAGAAGGTAAAAGAATGAGGGATAGGCACAAATAATCCTATTTTAAAAAGTTTATATCGCGTGTTTCACACACCCACTCGGGTAGTTCTGATAGAGTGAAACCTTGGATTAGGGATTGGAAGCAACCATTACCTCTTGTCATTGGCAGAAATTAAAAATGTGAACTGTCTTCCTCTTTCAATTGTAAAAGACTATATTGTTCACTTCTTTTATTTTTTCCTATTTATTTTTTCTTTACCTTCTTACATATATAGGAAAAATGTTCCTCGTTAAAGATTTATAATGGAATTCACATTTTTCTTTTGTAGAGTTTCATAACTTGGATATAATATATGTACAGTAGTACTTCGATAATCTAACTAATTTTAACTGAAGCTTGACCAGGTTAGCGAACATTTGGATTATACGGTAGAATACTGATGGTCTCTGGGGAAGCAGAATATTTTCAAAAATTTTAAATTATAATTAAATGAGTTTTTATAAATGTACATACCTTTTTTAACTGATAATAAAACTATAATTTTATATCTATGATATGTATTTTTACAGTACTGAGATTATTTTTAGTTACAGGAAAACACATAATCTTGACAACATGTTAATATTTAGATTTTCGTATCACTATTTCTTACAATTCTTGTTTAACGATGAACTTTTTATCAATAAAATATATTTAATTTGACTTAGTCCCCCCCCCCCCTTTCTTCCCCCTATTTTACAAAAATGTTGTGTGGATTATCTGAAATTTTGAACTACCGAGTTTCGGTGTAATTGGGCTTTACTTTTAGTGTTCACACTCTTAAATTATTTTGGGAAACAGCATAGTTTTATAAAGAGTACTTTTTGATGCAATTAAAATTATTCCATAATGAAATAAGGTAGGAGCGTGCAAAGTCCAATTTTTCAGTTTGAAGTGAATTTGAATTGAGTACATGAAATATTCTTGAAGCCAAATTGAAGTTAGAATATTTTTTGTTAGTTGTTTTTTGCTTGGAAAAATATATTTTATCTATTTATTTCAATAACTTTTGCACTGAAATTACTTGGAATATGTTTTATTGCACGATTGTTTGTAATTTTTCTTTTTAATGTTATAGTTCAAGATATTATTCCAACTTACAATTCATTTACTTCAGATTTTCTCATATTAATATTAATATCCAATCTATATAACAGCTCATAGTGCTAGTAATTGAATATAAATCAATATTTTAGCAGTTAATGTTTTTATTGGCAAAACTACATATATTTTTTTAATCCAAGTCGAAGTTTTGAAAGCTTGTACACCCTTACAACATTGCTTTTTTCACAGACTATTTTAAAATTCATATTTAATTTTAACTTGACTCTGCCTTCGCTCTCTATCAAGCCTTCCTTGAGTTTGCCTCATGCTCTTTGTCTTGACAAATTATTATTGTATATGCATGTAGCATTTGTTTTTCTATGTGTTTGATTTTATTTTTATTTTCCTTTTTAACATCGTAGGTAACGGCCTGTTATTTTACGACAGTGGTCAACCTATTAGAGGAGGTAAGTTTTGTTTTATAATTGTTGGATAATTATTATGTGTACTAATTTAATGTACAGTACTGAATATTTTTTTAATGTCTTAAGTAAAATAGATAGTGTTTTTTTTACCACTTTCCTTGTCTTTTACATAAAACAATTTAACTTAAAATAAAAATAAACATAATTATAGCAATTATTCTTAGCATGCATGAGATTACAGAAAAAATAAATGTGGACAGTTAAAAGAGCGAGACACAATATGGGCATTTTTTACTTAGTTTTTATCAAAAGTACAAACACACTTAACAATGCTGCTACAGGGCAAAATACACAGTTTTGCTCTTTTATTTGAAAATACTTACTGTACATCTTGTTTTTTTATTTGTTCTCATCCCTCATTTTTGAACCTTCAACAAACCAAATAATCATATCGCCGAAAAATTATGTTATTGTATTCATTGCAACTATTTATTTAGTCTAACTGTCTGGACAGCACTTTATCACTTACTAAGTTTGTCCTCTTGATATATAATATCAAAAGAGTTGTTTTTATATCTCCTCCCTCCCTCCGTATCTTACTGTCCGTTCGGGCACTCTACATATTTACACCATTAGTACAGGGATGAGGAAGGTAGAATTTAGATATGAAATGTACCCACATATTAATGGAGGAAAAATTAAAAGTCCTTACATCTGCCCAGGATTCAGACACTAATCTCTTCTCGCCGGCAATTCTGGTCCAACACGAGAGTGACTCACTAGACCATGTTACCACTGATGTGAGTGATTATTTTTAAAATGATAAACTCATGAGAATAAATAGAACCTCATCTTGTATTCAGATTAATAGTGTGTGAGTCCCTGATGTTACAGATGGAAGGGGTTGGACCAATTCCATGGTGTTGTTCATAGCAGTGGGCTGCGGTCTCGTGATCTTGTCAGCCATATTTGTCTGCATGTGGTGGTCTACTGTCGCCGCAGATCCGTTGAGCGCAGCAAGAAGGGGTAATTTACCTTGCGCATCTCTTTTTACACTTGATTTAGCATGTTATTATCTATGCAGTATATCCAAAGTAGTTTTAATTTAGTTCATCTGAATGCTTATTGAGGGGAAATAATCTTCAAATGAAAACTTTTTTTTATGTCTTAACCAACTTAAACTTTTTCTCAAAGGTGTATAAAAGTTATCACGTTTATGTGTGTTTATTTAAAAACCTTTAAGTTTTTTAATCAGTTAAGAATCCTCTTATGTCCATAAGTTTGTCCAAGCTTTTGATTCGAACTAGAGATTCAAGACTTGTAGATAAATTGAAGATTCGAATTCATAAAATAATCGATTCAAACTCCATTTTCTCATTTAAGAGTTAACTCATGCTACTTCCTGTATTGAATTAAAAATTAATATTTGAAATACAAATAGTTTAAAGTCCATTCATATGTATGGATGCCATACCATCTTAACCTATTGTTCTTCAAAATCAAATTAAATTGTTGACAGGTACCTGAAAGGCAACTTGAAAGGCACCAAACCTTGCAAGACAAGCATCAAGCCACCAGACTTATGGATCCACCATGACCAAATGGAGCTAAAAGCGTTAGAGAAGACCCAGCAGTCCATGGGGGCGGCGGGAGGGGGCCCAAGCACGACAGACGGACCCCCTATCACCGTGACCACCCTCCCAAGGGCATCCCAGGACTTTGACGACTCAAAGTTCCAACACCCGGGCGGCAGTAACTCACTGGACAAACGCACCTACGTGTCTTCGTACATAGGTAGTAAACCTCTGCTCAACCACCACGGAGCTCTGCTAGAATTAGAGGGGAGGGGGGAAGGACAATAAGAGGCGCTGGTGCATTGCCGGATCACTGCGAGCCCTACTCACCACTTCTTTGTTTCTGTTATTTTCTATCTAACTCTTTTTATTTTGTGCTTTGGCTCTGAGCTTATGAATTTGATGCTTGTTTGTTTTGCCTGAAATGAAAGGTTGCTCATGGTTTATGTTTACTTTGGTACTTCAAGTATAACAAAGATGGCTACACAGTTAAATAAATTTAACTTAGAGGCATAAAGATTTTACTTTGAAAAACTTTGTTTTTATCACAATAGTTTTCCATGATTTTACAAAATGAAAACGTTCGGTTAGCAAAAAGCAAGGATAGAGAAAATACAATGATGACATCTGGTGGCATATTGTATGAAATTTAAAAATATTCTACCATATCTTGATTTTCTCACGAATGGACATTTAGAGCAACTTTTAGAAAATACAAACATAGTTTTTGCTGTCAACTGATAAAATTTTACTTTGTATTAGTGCCATTTTATAGGTATTGATAATATTGATCAAAAGTGACAGTTATCACATGGCTTGACAAATGACTATGTTAAAGTATATCTAATAACTTTTTAGCTCTCAGATATGTCCAGTTGTAAGATACATGGGGTATGCTTTAATGTAACAATATATTACCTCTTTATTAATTTGATCTAATGTTTCCTTCACCACAGCAATCAGATTACATGAAAAATCATATTCCATCTTCACGTAATTTAATCTAATGAAAATATGACTTGACGACAATCCATCCTCTATCTCCAGCAGACTACAAACACCCATAGATAATGACTTCTTTTGATTAGCTAGCCAAAGAACATTCACTATAGGTTTCTAATATTCGGGCGAATTTGGGGTAAAAGTCACAAATGGATTTGGTCTCATTTCCTACCATGCTTTGAATTCTTAAAATCACGCATTCAAGTAAAAACTTTATGTCTTTTAAGTCTTGAGTTTTTTAATTGTGTAACCAGCTTAACCTTGGGTATATTATCCCAAACTCCGTAAATATACCAAACTGAACATGGCTATCGAAAGTTGGTTAAGTATTTGTATTTACTTGAAAATCCATTGTTCTATTTGTGTGTAAAGTTACCGAAATGATACTCAGTTTTGATAACTCTTCTCATAACGTACAAATTCAATTTTACGAAAAATCGTGTAAAAAAAAAAAGTAAAATGTCTTCCAATATGCTGAAATTTTGACTCAAAACCCTTTACGTATCAATTATATATTTTGAAAAATCTTTTTGATTTTTCATAGTTTTCTTTTACCTGTTGAACTTCTTTAAACATTCCAAAAGTTGATAAATATTGTCCTTTTCTTGGAAATAATTACACTTTTTAATTTTATCTTGTCGTAGATATTTACAATTTTATGGAAGTTTTAAAAACATATTTAATAATACTTTATTTTTTAAACTGGGGTATTATTATGTAAAAATCAAATGTTTTTGACTGAATTTTCATAAATCAATGAATTTCTCAAAATGTACATTATTTTAATAATGGTATTTGGTTTTGTAAATATTAAGGAAATTTTAATCTTAGTACCTCCTTACCATAAAAGCTTAGAGTTGATTTATATAAAAGTATTTTATATTACTTTTTTTAATCATTGATTTTCTAAGTATATAGATTTTCATGCTTATAAAAATATATACTTTTATAATAAAATATAACTTTTAAGGAAAACTTCTTTCCGATTTTGAGGTACTTAGTTATAGATTTGTATAAAGGTACAAGTAATAAATAATTATAGGAACAAATAGAAGCACAAATACAAAATGTCTTAAACAACGATAAGAGAAACTCAGTTTGACCTATACACTACTGTTGTTGGACAAAAAAGTATCGGTTGTTTCCCTAAGTAAACATTGACATTTTCTTATTTTTTTTCATACCACTAACTCTTAAGGCAGTAGTGTGAAACACGGAATTAAATTCCTTTAAAGCGCAAACAAAATTACAAATACAAAAAGGAGGGAAATTTTACATATTGATCAGACACTTAGGAATGGATGTACCTCCTAAATTCAAAATTTAACTCCATTTGTAAGTAATCCATTGCTCTCAGTTCTTTATGATAATCTTTATAACTCTTTATAACCAATAAAGAGTGCCTTTTCAGAAGGCTTAAGGTAAGCGGCCACAAACCCTCAATGGACGAACCGCATGTACCACACAAATCAGATTTATTTAGTGTGCTGCATCCACTGCATTCGGATTTCCGAAGGAGGTGGTTCCCAACATCTATCCTTTAGATCTATTTTGTTGCATTTTGTGTGTCCTAATATCTATAATGACATCACCGGCATGGGTGTTCGTTAGTGTATATATAGTCTCCTAGAGGCAAATACTCTTGTTATAGCCCACAAAGCTATCATTACTCTAACAGCTGTTGCTGTTATAATTAATCTAATTTGACTTTAAAATATTATTTTTCTGATCAAAAATATTTGTTTAATTCTATTTAAGTATTTTTTGCTTTGTTTTTAAACCTATCACAATTATTTTGACCAAAAATAACAAATTTTTGATTCGTGCACACACTTAAAATAAACTTTAAAAACGTTACCCAGAGAGCAGACCTTTACTATTTAACTAGAGATGTGAGGGGGAAATAATAGCTCACTCACACAGTAGTTTGCAAACTGTTGGAGAGCTAAACTGAAAGATTTAGGTTGCTTAGGGTGTATTTCTTTAGGTCATGAACGATGAATTTTGTGAACGACTGAACTACAGGAAGTAGTTTGAAAACTATTGAACTAGAGACCCGAACTGCTCATTTCATTGAACTAAGGAACTGTACTCCCCATCTCTAAACCAAACAGAGAGAATAAAGCTGGAAATTCCGAATGTGAATGGGGAGGAGTGTGTGTACCACTCAGCATTTCAGATGATGTCATCCAAACATACAGCACGGATCAGATTTTATTCTGTCTCCCAGAATCCTAATTGATATTGCCGATGTTTTATGCGTACAGCGCGGATAGGTGAACACAGTCTCATTACTTATCATCTTTTTTTAACGTTTAATTTAAAATAATACAAAGAATATAGAAATCTGATGCATGCAGTCGGTCCGATGTGGGCTTGTGGGCGCTTACCTTTAAATTATGACCTTCAGAATGATGCTAGGGGGAAGTATTTAACCCCACTCCACACCCCTTTCACGGTCCCCTCACCACCGCAACCCACAAAATAGAGCCAAACGAGTACAAGTAAAAAACAATTTATTTTTTTAGCACCGCGTCTTACTACCCATTCGGGTTATACGCTTAAGTACTAATTACACTAATGGATTAGGAAATGGAAAGGTTTAACTTAGAGGAAGTGAACCCGCATTTGCGTGGAGGGAGAGTGGAAAACCATTTAGGAACCCCCCCCCCCCAGTTCACCCGACCGAGATTCGAACCTCGATCTCCCCGTCCTCGATAAAAACAAATTTGAGTTGTTTCTCAGTATCTTTTCATATTGTGTTTTTCCTATGTGTTCTTATTATATCTACTCCTACCTTCTTCCATTCATAAGATCTTAACATAAAGAGACACCTAATGCATTCAATGTTAGTTGTGTTACAAATATTTTGTCAGCAAACAAAATTGTACATTTGACATTCATTCTTCCACTAAACAAAGATACTAATGAAGTCTTTTTCCCTGGGGAAAATATTATTATGAATTACGGTTCAACAATAACGAATAAGTGTAAATTTAAATAAGAAAGCTCACATAATGAAAGAAGAAAAATGTGGGAAGAATCCAATGTCCAAAGGTGACACATTTAAATTTTAAACATAAATTGTCACGTTGACATTTAGAATATTTTGACGGTTATAAAAAGTTTTTTTTTCCACTTTACTTTTATATTATGCTATTTTTTTTCTTCATAAATCATTTATTGACAAAATAAAAAATAAAGTAACTCAACTCTTACTAATGCCTACAAGTTGTAAATTATCTAATCTATTTCAAAATAGAGGGGGAAATTGCATGTAAAACTTTAGTACCTGCCACTGTCCCTGAATGAATGTTGTGTCCAGGTCAGTTAAAAGAGGATGACTAATATATATGTACAAAATATTGTACACTTAATGTAAGTGATAAGGAAGGAAACCAACCTGGAAAGATTGTTAGGTTAGCCCTTGATAGAAACAAATAAACTTCTTTTCTCTTCCTTTCTTCATACACTCTTCAATCTCCTCTTCATTATTCTTACCCATAGTAACCACCCCACTATACATAATTAAAATACATTTTCTGGTAAACCCGCTTCGGTGGCAGCATGATCTTAAGGCGCTACTCTCGCAGTAGATTAGACTTCCGACTATGGGGAAATCAACCTCCGAATCTCGGTCGGGTGTACTGAGGATGGCTCTTCCAAAATTGTTTTCCACTTTCCTTCCATGCAAATGTGGGTACAATTCATCTAAATATAACTTTCTTAATCTCTAAAAACACAAGTGTTTAACCAAAACGGGTAGCAAGACGGGGTGCTTAAAACAAAACAAAAGTTCGGCCATATAATTTTATCATAAGCATTGAAACACAGAAAATGTAACTGATATTTAAACTTTCTGTAAATTTAATTTAACTTTAGATAATGTGTAGTTGTATGTGCAAACACAATGGCGAGAAGATCGTAGCAAGGTGCAAATATTCAAAATTCTGAATTAAAAACGGCCGAATATTCAAAAAAGGGAGGTGTATTTTACTGTTGGTAGGGAGACAATCAAGTTGGACTAATTTTATGCTCGTGCTATCAGCAGTTATTTATTTAGTTTCAGCAAGTGAGAGAGCATAAAATATTTAGAGAAGGATGGAGATAATTTGGAGGCTCTTGGAAATGAGGTGGGGAGAGGGAGTAGCTTGCCAAGGTTGACCATTTATGAGAGATAAGTTTTTCTTTGTTAGTGAGCCAGACAGGAAGGAGAGATTAAAGGGGTGTTAAACTAAAGAACTTTAAGTGATGTCAAACATGGAGCAAACCTAGAGGTTATTTAAGGTTTATCAAGCCTAGAGAACATTAAAGGGGCTTCAAGCCTAAACATAATTTAAGGGGTAGTAAACCTAGATAACCTATAAGAGGTATCAAACCTAGATCACCTTTAAGGGGTATCAAATCTAGAAAACATTTAAGGGGTTTTAAACCCAGGGTTCAAAATTATTTGATTCGATAAAAAAATGTTATTCACACACCCCTAGAAGATTGAGGTATGACGATTATATGAAGAAAGTGAAATGAAAAGTTTTCTTTTTCTCTATCAGTATCCAACCCAGGTATGTCAAACTCATTTGACCTCAAGGGCCATAATGAAAAATTAAAATACTGCCACTGTTTTAAGTAGAAAAACTCCAACCTAAAACATTTTTATTACAAAAAGAAAAACTAATATGTAAAATAGTAAGACTAATCCCCTATTTATTTGTCAGAAATTTTTTCAGTGTTTATCAACCATACTGTAAAAAAAATTGACCCTCTGTGAAAGGTTTTGAATTTGATTTAATTAAATTTGACAAAGTTTAACATTCCCAAATGGTATATTCCCACAACTCTGATAAATATATAAATTGAGCCACATTGTATTTTGATTCATCACAAGGCCACACGGAATAAAGGGTTGGATGGAAATTTTGATATACCTGGTCTAACCAATCCATTTTTTCATCAAAGCTTCACTCACATTCTTGTTACAGTGTTTTTACGCTGTTTTAATGCATTTCTTAGTTGTTATGCACTTATTTGCATTTATCTGTACAAAATATGTCATTAACGTTAGTTAGACAAGCATTTATTTTTGTTATTTTATTTGTGTATAGACCATTAGGTTCAATTTATATTACATCACAGCTTAAATGCTTGAGTTAGAGTAAGACATATCAAGTTTTTTTTTTTTAAGTTTTAGCTAGTAGTTAAATATTTGCATCCTGCTTGACTATTCTATGTTGTAGCTTTACGTTATTTAGCTAAATTTAGAAGGACGCAACATATTTAAAAGTTTCTAAATGTATTTTTATTTCCTTACTTAAGTGATGTTAGGTATGAAATAGATCTTTATGAGATGAAATAATAAAGGTATATAATTAATTAGCCGAACAGAACACAGAAAAACAAGTTTATTTTAAGAATAGCCTATTTAAAAGATAATAAATTAATAATACATATATTCTCATCTTCTTTTTACACTGTGTCATATTACCAATTTAGCCTATCTGCATGCTTACACTCTTTGGGATAGGATAAGGAAGGTGGAATTTAAAGGAAATGATTAAGTAGCTGACAATATCACATGTCTATTAGTGACTCTGCCTTAAACCCTGAATTATGAATGACTTTGAGTGCAGGATGAATACTGGATAGCTCAGTGTTATAGCAATGGCACCCTAAGCCAATAGTCCAGGGTTTGGTTCTTGTGTTTAGATGTCATTTTTCAACTATATTTTAAATAAATTTTATTTGATTTTGACAATAGTATAACGTAAAAGTCATGATATTAATAATCAAGTTTACCACACAACTAGGAAACCAGGAAAAAATGAGGAATTTTTTGGGTCTTGAAAAAAAAAAATGGGTTGGGAGGGAGGAACGGGGAATCTTGAAAAATTTAGTAAAATACTAGAATATTTGTTAATTTTAGACGTTTAATTGAAAGCTTTGGATGGACGAAAAAGGGAAACTGAAGAATTTTGGACACTGATTCAAACATGTATTATTACTCCTTAAACAAGGGTTGTAAAGTGACCAAGGATGTATTTGTCCACCAATCTTAAATCATCCTGTTTTAAACATAAGTTACACAACTTCACACTTGGTCAATTTGATGAAAAATGGAATTTTGTTACTCTCCTTTTAAATATAAGCTGCCTGGAAAAATGGAAATTCCTTATAGAATGCTTGGAAAACACAGGGAAGTTGGTAATTAGAAAATAGTGGCAACCCTGTTAATACACATATACTGAAGAATTGTGGTTAAACAAAGAAAGAAGAATTCTACTAATAGTGTATTATTGTAACACATAAACAACCTGATGAAACCTTACACTCTTTTAAAATGTTGAGTCCTTCTATAAAGTAGCTTGTGCATGAATTTTTACTGGGAATAAAATAAGCACATGTGCAAAGATAACCACAAAAAAAAAATCAAATTACTAAACAGAAGATGTATAAAGTTTAACTATTTTTAAGTAATATTATTATTAAATTGTTGAAGAATATTTACAAAAAAGGGTAAAACAAGTTTTTCCTTTTATATAAGAAAAGGTATTTTTTAAAGTTATTTGACCAAAATATCCATAAAAATAATTATACATAGAAATTTGTTCTTTGCCTAGTATTTTTACAAATATCTTTGAATTATTGTTTTTCTAACATGTCTTGGAATCATTTTGACAATTTTTAAAACTCTATTGTTAAAATAAAAAACTAACTACATATTGTATCATATTTTAAAAGTTTTTAGTTTTAAAAGTTTTAGTTTATATTATATAATATACTTTGTTCCCATTACTCTTTCCATGTGAAATATAAATTTTACTAATAAAATTAGATATTATTTAATAAAGGTGTGCAAAGCTTCAAAAACCTTACGAAGGAGATTTATGATTTACACTTCATACTGTTGTCATTTGACAAAGTAACATTGGCTGCCACTTAAAAAGAAAATGACTGTTTTCCTTTTATTAAGTTTGTAAACGACAATTATTTCTGTTCCCCAAACAAAAATCTCAATTCAACACAACAAACAGAAAATTATGAAAAAATACCATTTAAACCAAGGTCCTTCATAATTGCTTGAAGTATTTGAGATTAATTTTTATTTTAAAGGTGACAGCAGTTTACAACCATAAATAAAGTAAAATTGAGATAAATTAACTAAAACCAGTGCATTTGTTTAGTTTTGGTAAATGTTTATTTACTTTTTATAAAGATGTCTTTTTTTTCACACTTAATTAAAGTAAGAAATTCTTTAGTTATTAAATATGATGTCAACAACCAAATATTATAGATATTATAGTACCAAAAAAATAAAGATATTAAACATATTTGGGCAGATAAAAATATTTTTAATTGGGGGTACTAAGATGCTACAGCACAAAGACTAGAAGAGTTGTAGGCATTATGTCGGTAACAAATAAATACTAGTAAGACTTCATTGTCCATAACTAAAACTACACCAATAATGTATTTAATTGAAATTCAAACTTTGCTTCAACTTTGAATACTTCAAATTCTCTTTGAACTAAATAGTAAGTTGCTTTGCACACCTTAATTGCTTAGTAACACTAGTATTAGTTATTTTTGCTATAGCTCTTAGCTTTTTAAACTACCTGTAGTTTGTGATGTACAGCATGTTAATGAAATAAATAAGTTTTGTGTGTTTGTAAGTCTACACAGTAATCAGATCTCATAATGCTGCCATATTTTAATATACAGCAATTAATGTCTTACTTAAAAATGAGTTCAATACTTTTTTTGAATGGCATTGAATAATGTCTTTTTAATGTTAAGAAGAATTTGTAAAAAAATATTTGATTGCTTTTATAAATGGTAGCTTGATACTAATAATGTGCTATCTTTACTAACTTACTGGTAAAATAAAATTAGTTGAAATAAAATGTTTGGCAAGAGATTTTTATAGTATAGTTATATTATGGAAACTATTTGTAAACAAAAAAAAATTTATATTTATGAATGGTCTAAAAGCTATGCCTCCCATGCATGTGTGTAAATATTGTATGTAGTTTGGTATTTTTATACAATTATTAATCTATGTATTTTAATCATAAAATTTGGGGAATGCATACTTTTAATAATAGTTTAAGGCACATTGATAATTGCCATGACTTGCGAAATGTATGATAAGAGGTCAGCTTCAAACTTTTCAGACTAGCTACTTATACTGCCAACAGTTTTAAATAATTTGTTTTCTTGCTACAACATTTAGTGAAATAATTCCGATAGTTTTCTGTAAAGTCTTAGAAAATTATCACTTTTAATTTATTTTACTTTTAAATATACCTAAATAATCACCAGAATAACCATGTATGATAGTAAAAACCAAAAGTTTAATATACCTAGAATTATATTATATGTTTTTTTTTAAATATAAATATGCAAACTAATTGACAAAATCACAACTGAACCGATGTTAAATATGACCCCAAAAAATATTTGTACAACATAGAAGTGAAAATTATTACCATAAACACGTGACGCTGGTCATTTCTGATATAAGGAACTCGGTATCTACCTTGGCAATTATATTTATATTTGTTTGAAATTAGAAATCTATTTCTATGTGCAGATAAAATCATGCCATGGGGAAAAAAAATATATCGTGTTCAAAATTTAATTATTTAAAAAATAAAATTGAACATCAATAGATTACAAAGGGATTATTTATTTTTCATTGAGTTAAAATTGCCCTTCCTTTATTTCAATCAATACGCTTTATATTTTCTGATCCACAGTATTACTATAAATCAGTAGGAATGCCTAGGGCTAAAATGATTTTGGAAACATGGGAAAAGGAAGATAAAACCAGACAATAAACTTCACACTAATAACTAAACATATTTCGGGCAGTGTTGGCAAGCTTTACTCTCTTAAAATTAATAAATCTGGCAGGTGGCTGTATTAAAAATATTAATATTCTCTTTAAATCCAACAAGAGCACTAAATGGACTCGGTGTATGATATTGTCCCCCATGGAAAACAACTGGAAAAAAGTGTGCCAAACGGCTGTTTTTAATAAACATTTAAAGGCAAAACCTACTCTTGCCATAAAAATGTTGGACCTCATAGTTCACATTTAAAACAACAAAACACATCACTGTAACTTTTGGGGTGGAAAAGAGTAAAACACTGGCAATGGCTGGATGTTGATCATTGTTCTATGCTCCAAACATTATTTGTGTTGTATTTTATTGTGTTCTTTATTGTGAAATTTAAGGTTTACATTTTTCTGGTAAATATATACCTTGCCCTTTTATCCTCTTTTCAATCTTTATTAAAGTTACAATACATGTTTTAAAAGCCATTGTAATTGTGAAACAAATTTAGTTTAAAAGAAAGTAAGAGAAAGGATATTGTTTGAAGAGGTTTTCTTTATCTACCTTTTGGTAGCTCTTTTGTATTCCCTTCTTTTTCCCTGTTTACAGTATTATTAGAAATTGTAAATTAAGCATGCTCCAATTCATACCACAAATATTTTTATGCTATGTTCATTTAATGTTTCTCTTAAAAGCATGTTCATGTTATGCTTAAGTATCATTGCTTTTATTTGTATCATAAACTCTATTATTTTTTTTATGTTGATTACTTGTTTGTAAATAAATAAATCTTAGTTTCTACTTGTATCGGTGTTTATTTCATTTTCTGCTCTGCACATCGCACTCCACAGGCTGTTCCATGTTGTTGTTCTTTTTTTGCACTTTCTTTACACTTGTTTCTGCACCACGGCACTGGCGTGTAGGTGACGACGAGAAAACTTCGACGGCACGCCGGGTCATCAAGGCCAAACCGATTATGTTGCCTGTAGACAGCCAACCGCTCCGGAAACGTGAGTAGATGCACCGTGGGAATTCTTGTGCTATTAAATTAACCTAAAACGGTGATTGGACTTTAGTTCACATGTTGTGCACTCACTGATATTTTTTATAATCATTTTTTTTTTTTTTTTACTTTATTTGAAAAAAAAATTTTTTTGCTTGGACTCATTCCGTTTATTTAAATTTTCAGGTCCTTTTAATGGTAATCAAAGTTGAGTGTTGTACAGTCAGTTTACTGTGAAAAGTAACAAGTATGGGTGTGCGGGTTTCCCGTGGGTAAAAATATTTCTTGTTCCTAACCCAATCGTCGAGACAGAGATAATCTCAAAAATTTCGGGAATTGTTCTTTCATTTCTGAATATAGAAAACATTGGGTAATTCAACACATTTTTTATGTTTGATATTATTATTTGATATGTGATAGGTATTTATTTAAGTTATTTTGGTTAGTTGATTTATTTTACATCTCACTTAGGTATTCATTTAACCAATTAAATACTCCACACTGTTTAAAGATAGTATTAGAAATAATTAATTATAAATTTTTAGTTCCCGTTTTTGTCCCGAAGTAAGAAATTATAAAATTCTCGTTCCTGATCTTGTCTCGAACAAAAAAAAAAAAACTCGATCTCGCACACCCCTCGTAGCAAGCTTACCTTGATGAGATTCTCCATGATGTTACTCATAAAATACGGCCATAGCATAATCCGTCATAGGAAAACTATCACCTTTCTGGGTAAAATAAGTGTACCCTTTGTTTACCCTGTAAGATAGCAAGCTTACCTTGTATTATTCCACTATGGTGTAGCATATACGATAGGGTCATAGAGTAATCGATCAAGGTAAGACTGCCACCTTTGAGGATAAACGAAGTTTACATCAACCTCATAAATTATTTGGCTTAGCTAAATATCTGCTTTTTAAAGGATATGAAAGTATGCAAAGTACAACTTATTGAGTAATGTGATCTCACGTGTTAATAATCTCCCCTGGAGTTAACCGCCATTATAAACCATTGATTGTATGTGTACGAAATTATGTTATTTGAAATTGTTGTCTTAGGTAGGAAGGGAAAAAGAGTGAATGATGATCTCAACAGTTCTCATCTCACAGAGTTCCCAACAATCGAGGAAAGTAAGGAAAGTTATGGAAAATTTATTTGAAACCATTTATGTAGAGTGACACACAGATAAACAAAATATTAACGTTCATTTTGAACGAGGAAAAGATTTTTACCAGAGATAAATTAATACAACTTCACTACTGACAGAGAAAATTTAATATGAATAGGAAATTTAATATTTTCAGGTTTGTTCATGAATATTCACATTATATTTTACATGAAAACGCTACATGCTTGATGTGTTTCAGCTATCGCGACAGCGACTCCCTTGCCGAGTGGGGCCCCCCAGGGTGTGTTGGTAGAACCAGGGGTAGGCCGATCTACCCTCGAACACAGTACACCATCTCCAGGGCTCACGTCACAATGGATCAGGCTGGTATGTGCACTATATTATTTTCAACAAAATTAACACAAATGTAAGGACTAGTAAAGCTATTAAGTAGGATGGAGTAGAGAAAGGTACAGTGTGTAAAATATATTTGCAGCGTGATTGATGTGAAGGTTGGGAGTAGAGAGGATTTATTGAGAATAGGACAGCAGGGAGAGTTGTTCTATAGATGTGTAAGAGACCAGCTATGTAGAAGAGAAGTGTCCTTGAAGTGTAAGGAAGTGTTGTACAGGGCGTACTTTGTACCCATTATCACATATGCAGCAGAAACATGGACACTGAATGTAAGTGAGACTAGGAAAGTGGAGGCCATGGGAATGAAGTTTGTGAGGAGCAAGTTAGTTGTCGCGAGGAGAAACAAGATTAAGAATGAAGTTATCCAGGTAAGAGTGGGAGTACATGAGATGGTAGAGGTAGCAAGACTGAGATGGTATGGACATGTAATGAGGATGGAAAAGGAGAGAATACCAAATACACTGATGGAGGTGAAGTATATAGGGAAAAGACTGCAAGGGAGACCAAGACAGAGAGGAGAGGAGCAGATAAAAGAAAGTGTGAAAGTGATAGGAGAAGAGTTGATACAATTAAAGGAGGATAGATAGAGGAAGATGGAGGCATTTTACTAAACTGACCTGGCTGGAAACTGTTGATGATTATGATGATGAAAGATTTAATTCTAATCTAAATGTTATTATCACTAGATTCATTTCAAATATTTCAGATTTTTATCATATTAATATTAGTTTTTAATGTACATTCTGAAAAGCAGCAATTTTTCCTTGATGGGGATTACACTCTGGCCTATCTTATAAGCAACACATAGTATAAAGTGCAAAGTAATATTGCTAACATTCAGGATAAACTGAGTGTACATAACAGCTAAAATGGCGATAATTGAACATATATATAGTAATTTAGCCATCAATATTTTTATTGGCAAAGCTTCATAGTAATCGTTGAAGCCTGATTTTTTTTAAAACAAATTCAAAGTTGGAACTTATATTTTTTTAAGTCCAAGTCAAGAGTTTTTAATTTTCACCCAACCCTTAATATTAAATAAGAAATGGAAAGATAAAAATTCAAAGAGTTAATTAAATTTGATATTAAATTTGTTGGCAGCTCAAACCCCTGAGAACCCATATTCCTTGCAAGGCGGCTACGACACGGTTGCTAGTTTGCCCCCAGCAGCTGTCTCGAGTGTACCCCCGCAAGTCCTCTACAGCACAGGCATGGCCCAGCCTGGCCAGGAGGTAGGGCCCACGAGCGCCACAAGCAAACGACATCAAGGCCACCCCCTGAAGAGTTTCAGTGTACCGGCACCACCCCCTCAATCCGCCCCAGGCACGCCACAGCCCAAACACGTTGGTGAGTGCTGTTTATATTTTCTTGAACATTCTCTAAAACCTTTGGGTTTAATTATTTTTTTCCTTTATGAAGGATGGGTTGGAACAGGCATGTACAGCCCGTAGACCCCGAGTTTGTTCTCTTTGCCCTGCCAGATCAAAATGAAATATTTTAAATGGCAGAAACAGTTACCAAACTAACCCAGCAGTTTTCAACCTTTTTGAACTCACGTCACACTGAATAAGGCGCTAAAATTGTCAAGGGACACCACCAGTTTTTTTTAAGTAGAGATTCAATCGTTTAAAAAAATGCACATTATTATTATGTTTAGTAGATAAAATTCTAATAATTGTGTTATTTTTAAAAATAACAACATTCATGGATTAAAAAATATATCATTTTATTCCTCACTTCTTTTTTGGTCTTTCCCCAAACTTCCGCAGCAAACCGGTTTAAAACCGCTGACCTATGCTCTTGTTTTTATTATATTTGAACATTAGATCCTATAAACTTGGTGAATGGGCTCCAACCCATTTATCAATCTGAACTTATGTGGCCGCCAGTCGGGGACTATTTAGATGAAATTGAAAATTCAGAATACCATGGAGTTTTTTGTGCTTACTGTTATGAAAAAACTGTTAAGTTAATTCTAACAACTAATAAAACTCAACTTAAGATTTTAAATACTCACACACCATTTACTTAGTAAAGCATACCATATCCATATTTATTTTACGAGCGCTTCCAAGTACTAAATAAGTACAGTAAAACCTTGGATTGCGAGCATAATTCGTTTTGTAAACGTGTTCGTAACACAAAGCACTCGTATATCAAAGTGAATTTCCCCCATAAGAAATAATGGAAACTCAGATGATTCGTCCCACAACCCAAAAATATTTAATCTAAGAATGATTAATACCTTTTTTATTTTCGTTATTTAAATGTAACTGTACTGTAATAAAATTTATTTATTAAATTTAATGGTGGCTGGTGTGAGATGGACGAGAAAGATAGGAGGAGGAGGTGGGTTATTGTTTAGGACAACTTCCACTGTCACTAACGGAATCAGCGCTATATGTTGGCTCACTCAAATATTTTTCTTTTTGTGCGACTTTAACAAAGAACCTATCCAATGGCATTGCTCGTATTGCAAGATATCACTCGTTTATCAAGTTAAAATTTATTGAAAATTTTTGCTAGTCTTACAAAACACTCGCAGACCAAGTTACTCACAATCCAAGGTTTTACTGTACTGTGATTACATTCCACTCGATGGCGTGTGTTTTAGTACGTCCCCATGGGTCATCAAGCCCGTATAAAAAGACTGGTCTCCTGGCTTCTTCGTCCGGGGCTCCTCCAGGAGGGAGCACCCCTTCCAAAGGAAAGGGGCGGGTCACAAAATCACCACCCACCAACGCAGAGGATACGTCAAAGATACAGGTAACAAGCATAAAGTGAACCTTTAGAGAGAAATGATTTCCATGTACATCAAAACATTAGAGCCAAGCATCAACTCTTTTACAACTTATTTCTAATTGCATGCCTAGAAACTTTATCTGCTTGGGGCCTCAGCTCAGTCAGCAGCTTGTCTGTCTATTGAGCTAAGAGCCCCAGGTTTGATTTCTGGCATGGCCAAAACATCATTGGTGAAATGTGGGTTTCCCCTTTCACAGTGATGAATTAATGGCTGGGGGCTGGATGTTGTGTCTGTTCTAGTTTTAAGTTAGTTTATAAGTCGTGTCAGAAAGTGCACATTAAATACCTCAAATAAATTAAATTAAAAATAAAAACTATAGAATTAAAAAATATATTAAATCAATGTGAAAACATTTTAGAATAACATAATTTGAGGGATAGGGAAGTAAGCAAACCATAAGAGCCATTTCACACACAGGAACTATTGCCCGTCAACTATCGCTCTGTTAATTAATATAGAGGTAGTTTGGGCGTTTCACACGAAGCATCTGAATTGCTCGTCCCATCAACTGTTGCCATAAGTTGCCCACTATGGTGATTCGTGGAATAGTTGCCGTTAGGACAACTATTGCCCACTCGGCAACTGCTTGGTTAACCACGTGTTTATATGGTGTAATTCACATAATTCAACAATCGCCGGCCAGTATCCTAAGTGGTGCCAACCTCAAATCACATTTTTAATTTTATTCGTGGTACGGAAGGTTATCTGGTTATCTATCTTGGTTTGTTGTTGACTACATCGTCAAATCTTGTGCAGTGATTGTGAGATGAGTCTACTTGAATTATTAAACATCAATGATTTTATATCGGAGTGGAACATGACCGGCTGTTTGGAATTATCAGCGGATGATTACTCAAACATAATAGTAAATAGGGTGGCCTGGGAAGACATCATCAGGAGATTTGTTTCGGGCTTTGACGAAAAGACGCAGAATGAAAAGAATACATTTGGTAAGTGTCTGCCTTCAGAATTTCTTCGCTCGCATTTCCGAGAAGTTCATCGAAAGACGTCAATGACTTCCGAAACTACTTTAAAAAATGTATCTTGATTTAATCGGAGATCTTCATAGCTAGTTAAGAAGAAACCCTTTTCAATCGCTCACTAATACATGGATACTCTTAAAATATCCTCACTTGTCTTGTGATTTTCCTTCACCTTCTCCTATTCATAAGGGGTCACAAAAAGAAGAACCTCATCCTCTGAGTGTCTAATCACAACAGACCTATTTTTTCGTGCACACTGGTTAGGTTGGTACTGATTTTTCTATTAAAGAGCGATAGTTGACCAGTGATTGTGATTGTTGCCAGGCAATTGTTACTTGGTGTGAAACATTGACTGGCGATAGTTTCCTCACGTGAAATGGCTCTAAAAGATAGTTAGGTTAGGGCATGATAAATCTTCAGTTTGCCTCCCTTTTCCATCCCATTATTTTACAGTATTTTCCCATATAAAATTACACAGTAAAATAAAAATGGTGCCAAACAGCTATTTTAAATTAAATAAGTGTGTAGGCCTTGTCTTTCTATCCTCTTTTCAATGTTTAATTTAAAACTGCATAGTAATAGTATTTTGGTTAGAAGAATCCTTTTTTAAAATACATAGTTACAAACATATTTTTTGCCGTCGACATTGTTATCGTATTATTTTATAATTTGTATAATTTTATAGTTATTGATATTATACAAATACATATATATGAAAATTATTTTAGTAACTTTTATAACTGTCAAAAAAAAATCCTTTCTATAATTGTATCGAAATCAGACCGTACATATATCTAGAATTGAAAAGACAAGAGATTTGAACACCGACTCAACTATTGCAAAATGCCATTTTGTTATTTTGTTTTTATCTTTTTTATTTTTTCAAAGCTGTAATTATATACTCAGGACAAGTAGTTTGATGTATGTTACAGCCATCTTACAGCACTGAAGAACTGAATCAAGAGATGGCTAATTTGGAAGGACTAATGAAAGACCTCAATGCCATCACAGCATCCGAGTTTGAATGCTGAGCAAACAAGTAGGATGACTTGGCAGCGCCATCAATTTTCTTGCATAAACAAGTTCCTCAAGTTGGGTGTCAAGTTTTCCCGCCTCATTTGTTGAATTGACATCCTCGGACAGTGTTGAAAAGAAGCTTCAAACATAATTACTAAAACATTTTCCCTAGTTAAAAGTATGGGAAATATTGAATAATTTCAATTAATGTTTGCTTCAAATAAACCGTGAAGTTTTTTTTTACCTCTAGATTTGACAATCTTTTCAATTTTATATTAGAAAGTAAAATAAGGATATGTATGTTATAAGCCATAAGAGACATAATGAGGTGTCATGATCTAGGGATGGACTACCAAATTTTGGTTGCATGAATGTGCAAAGCAAGTATTTAATTGAGAATATTTTTTTTAACAATAAAAGGTATTAACTAAATGCAAAATGCTTCTTGAAAGATGGACCTAAGTTTAGTTGAAGCACTTTGTTACATGATGCAGCTTTACAATATCTTAAGAAACAAATAATATATATATTATATTATGTGTATGTGTGATACGTTAGCTCTAGTGAACCAACACATATTCCCGAAAATGAAGGCCTCTTTGTGCATCTAATTACTTTGGGGGCAGTTAGCTCATTTTTGTACACAGTAATAAATTGTACCCGCGATTATTTTTTATTATTGGAAGCCTAGTTTTAAAAGGCATAATTAATTTTGTATGTTTCATAAAACAATGTGTTTTTGATTTTACATCTAATATTTTCAGATAAAAAACAAACTGGCCTAATTTAACTGCCATTTTATACCATAATTAAAAAAAAATAATAATG
Source organism: Timema podura (assembly GCA_033556935.1). NCBI lineage: Eukaryota > Metazoa > Arthropoda > Insecta > Phasmatodea > Timematidae > Timema > Timema podura. The sequence goes on along the minus strand of JAVRXN010000001.1, from coordinate 17,529,278 downwards.
ATATTTTTTTTAATTCTTGAATATATTTCTTTCGATCCCTGACTGAATATTGATTTTTAAAAGGGGTGTGCAAGGCTTTGAAACTTTGACTTGGCTTTTAAACAAATATCAACTTCAACTTCGTTTCAAAAAAAAATTCGCCCTTCGAGAATTACAAAGTTTCACCAATCAAATTGAGAAGTAAAATACTCAATTTATGGTCAGTTAATCCAATTCTGAGCTACTGTCATTACAAATTAACATTCCTATGGGGAAAAAAATGAAGTAATTTACTTGCAAGTTGTGATAATGACATAATTTATCATATTATTAAAACAAAACTTACAAAAAGTTGTGGATAAAAAAAGTTTCAAGTCATTCTAGTGCATAAAGCTATGTATAATTAACAACAATATATTTTTTCAATCATAAAATTAGCTAAAAATATTCAAACTTTGATTTGGCTTTGAGAATCTTTCATATTATTTGATTTGAGTTCGCTTCGAATTGAAAAAGTGGACTTTGCACACCCCAAATTGTTAATAATATTTTCTCTTTGGGTTTATGGAGAAATACTATAATATAAAATCATTGTGCCAGTGTTTATTTTGCTATTATTTGTCATCCATTTAAATATGGAGTTAATATGTCAAAATAGCTAAAAGAATTATGTTTGTTTGTGCCAAGCTGCTGTAAGATAATTCGACACAAAAATGTTTGATCGTGTCCAAACAAATCGCAATACTCTTGTATCTATCTATTTTGTGTTGCTGTGTGTATATGTGTTTTGGCACGTCACTGCCACTTTTCCAATGAAACAAATGTTATTGTGGAAAGAATGATTTAAAAATGTATTCATAAAATGACATATTAAAAAAAAAAATTAAGATAGGATCATAGATAGAGATTTAAATTTTTACATTTTTCTAAGCTTTATAAATTTGTGTTTGTGATTGGTTGAAAATCAAGACAATCATATGGTATATTTTATTTGACTCAAATTTAAAATATGACTGACATCAGAAACAACATTTTCTGTTCTTAGGGCATTTCCCTTGATTCCATAATGTTAAGGGTTCTTTCCTTAATAAACATAACATTTTATATCAAATTAAACACTACTCTACTGTTCATCTTTTCTGTTTGCTCATGTCTGTAAATTTGTGTTCTATAAAAACTGTTTTAAAATGTAAATCTTAAATCATAGTCTCCATGTTATCCTTTCACATACGCAATTTAAAATTGTTCTTTTTTTTTTTAATTTATTATTTTAACCTTGAAGTTAATCATAAATTGGTGTACATGCTCTATAGATGTTATGGAAGAATGTTCTTATAAATGTACAATCGTGAACTATTTATATAACTTTTTTTTTATACAATCTACAGCTGTAAAATTGTGACGATGCATAAATGTTTTTCTGTATCAGATTAGCAAACTTGAATCTCTGTTTACATTTAGAGTTATTTTATAAATCACTTTCCTTTTGGGGACTTGCGTGCTTACAAAAACCTTTTAATCCAATTTAATATTTCGATCAAAGTACAGTATTACTTGAATGAGATTATGGCTTTGTATTACAAATGTACCCTATTTCAGACACGTGAAATCCATTTTGGGAAAATTAGTGTTTCAAATGATAGAACACATTTTAGTGGCAAATTCAGCAGTAATATATCATCCAAACAGAAGTTTTGCTGAATCGATATGCTATTAAATTTTGATTATATCTTTTTAATAGATAACTCAAAGACTTTTTTTAGTTTCACACCCTTGTCTTTCCGAGAAAGTATTTTTTTATAGATTTATACTCAGTGTTGATTATAAAGTATAAATTACGACCTATGAGTTATATTCTTTTTTATGGTAGAAGTTTGAATCTATGGATTAGTAGACCTATTTTTTAACACATTGTATTTTAATTTTTAGAACTGGGTAAACGAAACTCCCCTGGGAAAGCTGCATTGATAGCTTCATTGATTTATTCAAATATATATTGGTACAGTTAGATATGAATAAATATTTAACTCAAGGGTCGTGACAATCTTTTTTATAAATATAGTTTTACTGGTGCTCTTAAATGTTTGTTTTAAGCGCGCTGTTAGAAGCATTGGCCTAATCTGTACTATTAGAAGTGCTCTTGCCACTATGACAGTAAAATTAGTGAACTCATTTAATGTATCAGTTGTATATTAAGTTAGTTATATTTTTTTAGCAAGTGTATCTGTATATATGTGTTACATGTGTATAATCTTTAAGAAATTTATGAAATAAGCACCCTTGTAAGATTGACATAATTTGCATGTTTTCATGCCCTTTTTTTACTATCAAAACGAAATAAATATATCCAAAACTGTTTCACTTTCATCCATAAATAATGAAAAAAGATAGATTTTTTAAGAAAAGCTAAACCTTTATGGCCAAGATATTCAATTGTTGTCACATTGCTTCATATTATTAGTATTGCCTGAAATGGGCCAATAAGTGTACTTCTACCTTAAATAAGGGTAAGATTAGGACACTTAAATCTCAAGGAGATTCGAGATTTTGAAATTATAAAATCATTAAAAAAATGGAAGTTTTGAATTGGAATTTTTTTGTTTTTTGTGGTTTAACTCATCCATAAATATAAGATAAACTTAACAACCAGACACCAAACCACTAAATTTATGCTTAACTAAACATATGTATGCTATATGAATGAATGCATTATAACAAACAAATATGTTAACATTTATTTATTATTTTATTCCCTGTTTCCTCTTGTGTTCAAAATTCTTCTCAAGATTTGGAATTAAATTCCAGTTTTGGGATCATTAGACAGATATAGATACAGACTCAAAATTTGTTTTCCTAAAATGGCAGAAATAACTCAACTCTAATATCTAATAATATCTGGGATGCAAAGTTTTAAATGTTTACAAAATTGTACATTCCCTTGACATATAAACCTGTTCTGTTCTCTACTCACAGACTTTCCATTTTATTTTTAAACGCAATATAAGTGCAAACACAAGCTCAGGAAAGATAAATTTAAATTCATTGTTCCCACATTTAAAAGTGAATTTTGTATAAATGAAAAACAAATCATCTTTGTTTGCTTACTTACAATAAATATGTGTATTTTTAATATCTAGTTTTCTTTAATGAACCTAAGCCTATGCGAAACCTCGAAATTTCGAATCTAAATTTGAATCTTGCTAAGATTCAGTTTGATTCAAGCTTTCAGTCTTATTATTAGAGATTTGTGGTGGATTCGAAATCTTGAATCTAAGTACATTTGAGATTCGGATACGATGGGCTTAGTTCAAAATTCGAATCTTTTCATACTTAGAATAATTTCAACTTTCTATGGTCTTATACAGCAAACCATTATAAAAAAAAATAGGAATTTATTTGTTTATAACCTTTCATAAGTTAGTTATGAGGCTTTGTTTACTTGTTTAACTTAAGATTAAATTTAAAATATTTTCAAAGACTCCTAAGGATATGTTATTTGATTTGGATTTGAAACATTTTCAAAATAAAATATTCAGATTCGATTCAGAATCGATTCGAGCTGGTTTGCCAAGATTTGGATTCGACTCGAAATGGAAAATCATGGATTCGCACAGGCTTAAATGAACCAAAATAATTTTTTAAATAATGAAATCAACAATAAAAGATTTTGCATAAATTAAGTTGCCAGATATTGTCAAAGCATTTCTAAAATGAAGAATTGTGCGGGAACTCATAAATTGGCACTAGCTATTATATTTTTTTACTACTTTTGGTTAAGATTTTTCTGATAATTTTAAATTGAACACTAAAAAGAGAATACAAGGCCCACATAATTACAAGAAAACTATAGGCCTCAAAAGTTCACAACTAAACCACATAATTATTTTAACTTTGAGGCCTACGTTTTTCTGGTAAGTTTGTAGGCCTCGCCCTTATATTCTTCTTTCAATGTTTCAATTTAACACAGCCGTTTGGTGGCGTTTTTTCCTATATCTAATAACTTTAAAAAGAAAACAGGTATCATGTGTACAAGGTACTATATTGGTTTAAAGGCAATAACATAACCATTTAGTAATTTGTCCAAAATTACTTACTAAATCAAAAAAGTGTCTTTTTATTCTGAGCATTCTAGATTATTATAATTTTCTTATTTGTAGTTTAAATATGAACGAACGATTATCTTTTTCCTTTACAACTTGTGGACAGATTTCATTCAAACTTGCAACATTCATATGTCTCCATGTTATCCAAATTGATCATTGATAAATTAAAGAAAGAAAACATATGGCACCAAACGATTGTATTTAATTGACATTGAAAGGAGGATGTAAGGACAAGCCCTACATACTTATAGAAAACTGTAGGCTTCAAATTCACAACTAAAACACTGTTATGTTTTGTTTTAATTATTGTTAACTTTAAGGCCTACATTTTTCTGGAAAGGGGGTAATATCATTTGTAATTATATTTTAACCCACTTCAGTGGCCGTGGGGTCTAACTCGCTACTTTCGTGTTGGACTAGACTGCCAAAGATGGGGAGATCGGGGTTCGATCCTGGTCAGGTGCACTGAGGGTGGTTTTTCCTAAATAGTTTTTACATTCTTCCTCCACGCAAATTTGGGTACATTTCCTCTAAACTGAGCCTTCCTAATCCCCAACCCATTAGTGTAATTAATATATATAGGCGTATGACCCAAACAGTAGAAATTGCAGTGCTTAAAAAAAAAATTAAAAGTAAAAAATGCCCTCACTTTATAGTGGATGAACTACTTTTTAAAAACAAATCAATAATGATAACTAATATTTTAATAATCGTCCCCTCTTTATGTAAGTACACTAATTCCAGAATTATATGTCTCACTTCAGGAGCCTAAAAACAATGTATATTAAATTGTATTCAATGTTTTTTAACAAACCCTGCAATAGTGTCTAAACTCTCTAGTAAGACAATACTGAGAAAAATAATTGTTATTATTAAAAATTGAGCCTTCATCATTGATTCAAATTATTTTGTAATACATTTGGAACATGACACACAACACATTTATTAGTGTGATTTTTATTTCGTTATAAATTTGTTATTTAATAAAATTCTAATTTAGGTGACCAAACAAATTTTGCAATTTTAGATATCCCCACAGAAAACAATAAAAAACACTTTTTTGCCAAATAAATATATCACACTCTAACCAAGGATACCAACCTGTTGTATATAAAAAGTGAAATTAAATAGTTAAGAAAGTGTTTCATTACACTTGATTTAATCAACATGAATTGAAAATATAATTTTTCTTCCTCTTTTCTATCCCATTAACAAAAATAATGATTTAAACTTGAGCTTCTAATATTGTTAATTTTTAATTATCGTCTTAGCCAAGCTTTTCTTGTAATATTGATACTCTTAATGGTTTCTCATGCACATTAATATGAATGTGTATGGATGTAAAATAAAAGATTTTTTTATCAAAAGTATAAGTTAGTGACAACTTGAGTGTTAAATGCACTGTTTTTTTGTGTGTTTTTTAAACTACAGATCAACCATTGTGCCCTTGTCACTTTTGTTTACAAATGTGAAAATTTCTAAAGCATTTAGAAGGTTAAATTTTTTAATTATTTTTTTCCTGGTAACTTTTTTTTAAATATTATATTGCCAAATAAAAAAAAATCCTATTTACATTAGAATAATGATTTTTATTTTATATTAATCTCATGGAAGAAAGTACAGAGAAAATTGATGAGAACCTTCCATCAAATAATATTGTATTCTTAAACATTAAAGAGGTTTTCCTTGATAGTCATAATTTGTTTAATAACTTATTAAAACAAATTAATCTTTTAATTCTTAAATCATCTATATTATGGCTTCTAAATATTCAAAATTTTGACATCATTATTCCAATTTTCATAGAAAGGATCTTTTCAAAAATACAAACATATTTTTTACAGCCAAATTATTAACATTTTACAATACTATTAGTGTTGTTTTTATAGGTAATAATGAATATCAAAAGTGACAGCTGCAGATCACAATACTGGATGTATGAATACATGAAAATAGATCTAGTAACTTTTCTACATGTCAGTCAAGGTCATTTCTATTTCTCATGTAAGATAAAATTGGTGTAGATCAATTTAAAGTACAAGCTGAAGAAAACTTGAATGATTAGATTAGGACATTGATTATCTTTGGATCAAACATCATCAACTGTTTCCAACCTGTTGGGCTTATTTTTAGTTTAAAATTACATTCAAATCCTAACTACAAAGTTAGGCTATGGTTAATATTACAAAAATATATTAATTTTTTTAATTGTTTAGCACTTGACTTGCTCTTTCTAAAGGGCTCGACTATCACATTATTTTCTGTTGGCTTTATCCACAACCTTTTTGACATGCAACATAAAGAATCAAACTGTTGCTCTAAAAATTGGTGCTTGCTAACTCAAAATGTTTTTACATCACTAAAGTAAATCACTAATTGTTTCATTGCAAAATATAATCATATCTTGAAAATTGATTAAAGACCTAAAAAATTGAATCTTTGCTTTATTAAGTTTGTACATTTTTAACTTAAAAGTTTTATTTAACACACAAATTTAAAAGAAGGCAGTATATATAGTACAACTTTCATAGGAAACAAAATAATGTTGATAGATCTACTTCCTCGTATCCATACGTCAAGATACGTGATCTGCATCTTTCACTTTTGATAGATATTATCAATACCTACAAAATAACACTAATAATAAAGTAAAATGTTATTAATTATGGCTATAAAAAATAAATTTTAAAGGGCCCTTTCTATTAAAATTAGACCATATGTGTACTTTATGCCTTAGAAGTTGTCAATAAAATGAATTTTCAATTGCAAAGTTAATTTAGAAATTTTCTTACTGGTCTTAAAATAATTACTCAGAATTGACTTTTAAAAACCAATAAAAAATCATGTTTTAGTTTTGTTTCTGCTCACACACCGGTGCTATACTATATACAGTGAATTTACATGTTGATATTTTTCCATTTCAAGTACCACTTCTGTAACATACATTCATCTTTCATGCGTTGCTACAATCAGCTCAGATCTGTAAACAACTACTTTTTACAACTAATTTTTGTGATCTTGAGGTAAGCTTCTCATCTCTTGTTTCTTCTGCCCTCACCGCTATCCCATCTTTGCACCCAACTGGTTAAGGAAGATGGTTCTTTGTATAAATGTCTCGGAACCAATTTCTATTCAAATTCATACAGCTGATTCTTGATTATCTGGATTTGTAGCAGGGGAAATGGACCCTAATTTTTTTTCAACTTATAGACCCAATGATGTACTTTACCTCAAAAGTAAACAATTAATAAGTACACCTGAATAACATTATCGAGTCATTATTTTTTTTACTATAAACATATGTCACTTTCATTCATTGATGTGTTAGCAATTTTGCCAGTTTAATTTATGTTATTATGTACAGTCATATGTAAAATTAGGTTAACATTTCATGTTAAATTTTATTAAATAATTAATAAATTACTCCCTGTTAATAAAACCCTGGATAATCAAATCTCTACTGTATTAGGACACATTTACTGAGACTCGAAAAAAAATATTCTTATTTTCATTCTTTTAATCATTTCTAAACACATTTATATTCGATAATAAAATACAATCGGTTTGTAATTCTATTTTTTTATGTAACAAGCCACATTTTTTTTTCAAGAGTTTAATAAAATCTCTTAATGTTAAATAGAAACCCCAAAATTTCTCAAAACATGTTTTATGAACATTCACTTAAAACATTAAAACTGATATAACATATTTAAAGTACATCGTATCTTTTTTTTATTCATAATACATGCAAAATGTAAAAAAAAAAAAAAAATCTTCACTAAATTGACTAATTGACCCTTTAAATTTGAATTATGGTTGATTAAAATTTGATTTAACGATAATGTTTCATCAACAAAAGGAAAGTTGGATAAATATGTGCTTGAACCGGAAATTATACTGGCCATATTGTGACCAAATACAAAATAAGAAAAATAAACTATGTTTAATAAAGCTATATGATGTTTTTCAACCTTGTATATTTGAAATGTTGGGCATTTAAAATTCAGTCGTATTTGTTCTGCTTGTTACACCATACCACTCAAATAAAAGTTGTTTTGTTACCATTTTTAACCAAAACTGAATATTTAATTGACCACAAATCTGGATATCCATAAATAGACTATTTTATTTAAATATGTTTGATTTCAGAAAAATAAATTATAATTGGTTGCCTATGGTTCGTTGAAGCAATATTTGACCCAAATGACAAAATTGTTAAAAAAATTAATAACTGTCAACTAACAACAAATTTAAGTATTATTTGCAACTCTTTGGGGTTGAATTGTCAAGTTTATTTTTCTTATGGTGCCTTTAATACATGAATAATGATTATAAACAATTTTTACGAACTTACATTTTATTAAAAATAAAAATGTTATACAGGAAATAACTCTTGATTATATATTTTAAAACCATAGCAATTGTACATACATACATACACACATAGCAATTGTTGATATTTTAATTCATTTGGCTGGTACCATAAATATTAAAGTATGCACACACTTAAAATATATCAGGGTGTCTACAAGTCATTCAAATCATGAATTTAGTTTTTTTGTGAATATTTTGAGGAAAAATTAACGTAATAGTAATATCACTGATACTTTTCTACTGACCCGTGTATGTTTATATATTATTCTCTGATTATTACACTGAAAAATGAGAAAATCATAGAAATTAAAACTGTGGACATAATTATCTCAATTTGAAGGGCAATGTAATAAAATATTTTAACAGTATTTTACCCGATTAAATAATGGCTTTGTTAAGGTAATGAAAAAGTCATGAAAACAGTTTTGTTTGAATCTCTAAGCACCCTGAATTTTTTTTTTTTTCTATAATAGCTTAGCTCAAGTCAACTTTGGATGCAGCAGATCTATGATAATAATTAAATGTTACGTTTTAGTACTAAATTGATATGTTTTAAGTCCTTTGTGCTAAGTTATATTTCCAAAATGATCATTGATGCAACAGCGGTGATGAAAGGGTGCTTTTTTATTATTATTTTTTTATGAGGCCTAGCAACACTGAGGTAGTTTTAAGCTGCAAATTTATTAAGTTTTCAATAATGTTATTACATGGTCTTACCTAAGAATTATATTTTTTTTTAATAGAAAAATTCTTGCCTCCATTGGTTCACGGAACTTTGCCCCTTAAATTCACTGATTTACCATTCACCAATAGCAAGGGCACTAACTATTTTAGGACTACACGAATGTGCGAAAGAATGCTTGGAATCTTAAAAATTAAGCTCAAAGTAAACTTAAGTATAAATTAAAAAGTTACCAACACATTTAGGGTTACAAAACACAGTTTTTTTTGTTTTTGTTTTTGTCTTAAGAAACTAAATGTAAATGGTCCACTATATTAAAATGAATACATTTATTTGGGAGTTGTGCATTTCAAAAGTTTTACTGTTTTTGTTTTTTTTAATGCTACAACATTTTACACTTATAAAACTATTCCTAATCATCTCCCAAATTTACAGTTCATTCATCAAAATATAACTTCTAGCCACAAACTAATATATTTGGAAAGGACATAGCAATGTGTTAACATAACTCTTTGTTTCACAAGCACATAATACAGATAGTCAAAACCACTCACTCTTCTTCACAAACACAACATATCTTTCTAACAGTATACTCATAAATAAGAAATAAAACTTAAATTAGAATGTTCCGCTGTATGAAAGAAAGGCACATTTGAAGACCAACCGGAGAAGTGGTAATATTGTTCTTGTTCGTCGAACCAATCCTCCGTGCTATTCTTCAACTCATGACATATTCAGAAATAAGTGTCTCCAGGGATTAATGAAAACTCGCTAAGATTTCATAGTTAGAAAACTGTCCGTGGAAAAGTTGGCCATGTTTTAAGGCATTCTTTAGTATGTTGAGTGAAACAATTTATCTGATGCTTTATGAAATTGTAGATAAGAATTTAATAATTTTATACTAGTTATTCTGTGGTGGTCAAACTTGCAAAAGGTATCTTGTCTTAAGAGCAACATTAATGCTGAGGATTTACAAGTTTGGTCACCTCAAGTGACTCAAATTAAAGTATAATCAGGAAGTTATAATACACTAGCAGTCCAAACATTGTTATATAGGTACTTTAAAAAAAAAAGAGGTAGACATGCCTAGTTATTGTATACAAATTTATAATACAATGACTTTTTCTGCGCAAATACATAGATTTTTCAAAAAGCAAATAAACAATTATTCACATATATTTGACAAATTGTTCAAAATCTAAACATAGTAAAGTGATATTGATGGCCCTTTACTACGAGTTCCCATAAATCCCTCCCCCCCCCCTTACAATTCCAGTTCTCCACTGTATAATAGTGAAGCTCACCTCACAACAGATACCTCTCGCCTAGCGATGGCACACACACACACGCACAGACTTGGAAATCAAGTCCCATTTCCCCCCAACACCCTTGGTCGTTCAGTTGATCCTCCCTTTGTGGGTCATGAAAGCTGTAGGGTTGAATCTGGACCCGGTCACAGTCACCGCGTCCTTGGTCATGACGACGACGTCATCCTCGCACTTGCTGAGCCGCCTCATCCGACAACACAGGACTACCACCACGACAGTGAGGAGACAGAGCACCACACAGCCAAAACCTGTGTATGACAATGATCAACATTAGAGCAATGGCTATCACCAAATATCTTGTTTTCTTCACTACCGCTATTGATTATTAGAAAATAGTTTTAAGCTAAGGGCTCACTTCAGTAGAACGTTCTATTTTAATTTTAAATTGTATTACAAATTTATTCTAAATTTTATTATATTTGGAAGAAGGTATAGGCAAGGTGGATAGAAACATATAAAAGGGACGAACACAAAATGGCTTTTACAATGAAAAGAAGAACACAGTTCACACTTTACATTGCTGCCATTGGACAAAGAGATAATGGTTGCCTCTTAAAGAAAATCGATCGTCATCATCCAATCCCCCGACCGAGGTTTCACAATACAATTACCTCATAAAACCAAAATAGGTTATCCTTATATAGATTTATGATAAATTGATTCTAAATGAATTTTAAAAACTGACTACCCAATAGTACAGTATAAAGTACTAAGACATTAAATGAAATTTCATTCTTTAAAATAAGAGGATATTATCAATAAAAAGCATTTTCTCAGTAAACTTTGTCATCTTTATTTTCTTTAAATTGAACCGTTTCTGCTACATTTCACAGCCATTTACTTATAGGCAACACTATTCCAAACTCATGCATGGTTAACTTTCATTATTATACTATGGTTATAAAAACATATCACTAGCTATTGAAAATGACCCATTGTTGCTGAACCGGCTCCTTAAGAAACGTTCATATTTTATTGAGAGCAGAAAATATACTAAACAAACTATGTTTACACCGAAAGAAAGCTGTGTTATCTTGATGGGTATGAATTAGCTTATAAGGGTAAGTGCACACAGGCAGTGAGTCTGGGTGACGCTGGTCTTATAGCTCATAGAGGAGATTTATTGGGCAGAATACAAATGCTATATCATGTCATAAAAATGGCTTTAAAGTCTAGTGATTTTTTTAAAATGTTAGTTTATGAAAACTTTTTTTTTAAAAAAAGCTCAATTTGTCTTACCAAACAAAGCTGTGAACGCCCTGTCTTTAAACACACGCTGTTTGGATCTGCCAAAGTACCTGCAAATAAAACCGCACACATTTTAAAAACTAGAAAAGGTTACATTTTAAACGTGGCGGGACAGAGACCCCTAGAGTAGGATTTTGGTAGAGGAAAAAACTTTTAAAAATGAAAAATAGTAGTTTTTAGAGGTCAACATTGATAATTTTATATAAAAAAAAATTGGCAGCTGCAGATTACATGGCTTGACGTTATGATAGATTAAAGTAGATCTAGTAACTTTCCTAACCTTCAGATAAGGTTCTTCCTGTGAAATCGAACTGTACAAGGCTGAGAGAAATAAACTCTGCCTGATAAGAATGTTAATAATTCTACTTGAGGGGTGATTAGAGAACTCACTGTTACGGAGACGCTCTCAGCGTCCCCTTCCCCCTCCTGTAGCACCCTCAGGGACTGGAACAGGTTCACGTTCTCCGACTGGAGCTTGGGCGCCGCGGTGGTTGAACTCGGCGTCGGGACGGAGCGCTTGCTGACACTCTTGGCGTTCCTCCAGTGGCAGGGTTGGCTCTGTCACAGTACACACAACTCCCCACTCAGACATGGACATTTCCAGGGGATCCTCGGATCATTGAATCTCAGGGGATGTATGGAGTCTTTGACTATAATAGTGCCCACTTCGGTGGCCACATGGTCTGAGGCGTCATTCTCGCAATATTATTATTATTATTATTATTATTAGCACCGCGTCTTACTACCCGTTCGGGTTATACGCACTTACGCTAATGTGCAATGATAGGGTGATTGTGAGGTGAAATGGAGGACCTACAGTTTAACGTGGAATCCGAACCACGTGGAGGCCTGGCATTCCTCACATTCACAAGTTGTGATTAATACACATCTTGTCTTCTCGCAATAGACTAGACCACCGATAACGGGGAGATTGGGGTTTGAATCCTGTTCGGGTGTACTGAGGATGTTTTTTTCCTCATAAAAATGAGTTTCACGAAAATGCGGGCACACCTCCTTTAAATTCAACCTTCCTAATCCCGAACACATTAGAATAATTAATAGTTAGCTTATATGCGTACAACCCGAACGGGTAGTAAGACGCGGTGCAAAAAAAAAAAACTATAAAATTGAAAGACTTTGATTGTTATAGTATTTGTAGCTGATGATTTTCGTACGTCCATCACAGACTCTGCCTTAAAATATGAGTGAAGAATGAACCTGAACACGGGACGATTCCTGGATAGCTCAGTGGTTCTACAAAAATCTTAGATATGATTAAAAGAAGCTAAATTATTCAAATATATTTTTGATTTGTACATCATCACATAGGCCAACAATTCTTTATGTATATATTATGAAAACAAATATTTGTAGAATTTTTATTACCGTATATTAACTTCGTTTATAATATTATGTGAAATATATATTAAAATAAATTGTCCTCTTGGTGAGAAAAAGCTTTTTGGAGTTTGTATTGTGCAATTAATTATCAATAAACAAATTAAAACAAAATCAGAATGTCCTTTCCTCATTTTTGAAAAAAACACATATACATAATGAATGTAGGTACCCTTCCATTTGATTTGATTGATCTAGAAAATTTAGTTAATCAACAATATTTATGCTATTTTGAATTTTGATGACTTAAAATATATAATACCCCTTGGAGGGTCTTAATCTCATCGTACTTGATAGAGGTTTTTTATCAATCATTTCGCTTAGAAATCTCAGATGAATGAATGTAAATATAAGTTACCTCTTCGGGAGTCATATTCTCTTAATACTTATTAACAGATTTATCCCGTTTTAGAGACAACATTTAGTATCGGACAGAGAGAGCCATCTATGAAACAAGCTATGTACTATTTGATTTTGGGTCAAAATAGTCCGTAAGCTATATCATAGATGGCTCTGTCAGTTAGTATGTGGATTCTGTCTCGAAAACCGGACAAATCGGTAAAGAGGTATTAGGAGAACATAGCAATCCAAGAGGTATTATAAAAAGAATCTCAGAACTTATTTATCTCCATTAAAAGTTTTAAAAAGCAAATATTTTATTTTTAAGGTTAATATTATTATTTTACCATTTATTTTCACCAATTATAAATCAATTCTGAGAATCGCTAGTTTAAAAACCGATACTATTAATACTTCAATGTTTTTAAGTTTATAAATCCATTTTGCTTTGGGAATTCAAATCTTAACTTTAGTTGAATGAATGTAAATATAAATTACCTCTTCGGGAGTCATATTCTCTTGATACTTACTAACAGATTTATCCCGTTTTAGAGACAACATTTAGTATCAGACAGAGAGAGCCATCTATGAAACAAGTTATGTACTATTTGATTTTGGGTCAAAATAGTCCTAAGCTATATCATATAGATGGCTCTGTCAGTTAGTATGTGGATTCTGTCTCGAAAACCGGACAAATCGGTAAAGAAGTATTAGGAGAACATAGCATTACAAGAGGTATTATAAAAAGAATCTCAGAACTTATTAATTATCCCCATTAAAAGTTTTAAAAAGCAAATATTTGTTTTTCAAGGTTAATATTATTACTTTACAATTTATTTTTACCAATTAAAAATAAATTCTGAGAATTGCTAGTTTAAAAAACCGATACTATTAATACTTCAATGTTTTTAAGTTTATAAATCCATTTTGCTTTGGGAATTCAAATCTTAACTTTAGTTGAATGAATGTAAATATAAATTACCTCTTCGGGAGTCATTCTCTTGATACTTACTAACAGATTTATCCCGTTTATTTTGCATTGGGAATTCAAATCTTAACTTTAGTAATAAGTGGTAGACGATGAAAGGCGTGTTTTAATTTTAGGGCCCCGCACTATAGTTGTATAATATGCAGTGTCGGTAAGAGTAGAAACCCTCCCCAAAGCCAGTCGACGTTTTGTACTTACCGGACACCTGCCGTGACACATCCTGACATCACATTCGATGTAGAGGGCAGGGGAGCCGGTGAAACGGAAGGTCTTCATGTAAGCGAACACCTGGGTCTCGAATACCCCACTCTCGCTCCAGGAGCCGCGGAACCTGCTGATCAGTTTGTCATCGACTGGACACCTGGGCGGACATATCAACATTTTCCGATCAATTATTTTAATGGAATATTTTAGATTTTGAAAAAAAAAAAATCAATTATCTTACTAATATAATAAATGCGAAAGTTTGTGTGTTTGGATGTTTGTTGCTCAATCACGTCAAAACTACTGAACAGATTCGAATGAAACTTTGTAGGTAGGTAGAGTATGTCCTGGAATAACACATAGGACTATTCCCAACCTTTGATTTTACATTAATTTTACAATATTAATGTTTAAATATTTTGCAGGTTAGATGGTGCTGCCAGTCATTTGCTATTTTTATGATAAAAGTTCAATAGCTTTTAATAGAGTATGCCTTGGAACAACATTATATTAATTGTTATACTATTGTTTAAACTTTTCGTATATAAGAGGTAAGTGATATATTAAAAATGCGAAAGTTTGTGTGTTTGGATGTTTGTTGCTTAATCACGTCAAAACTACTGAACAGATTCGAATGAAACTTTGTAGGTAGGTAGAGTATGTCCTGGAATAACATATAGGACTATTCCCAACCTTTTATTTTACATTAATTTTACAATATTAATGTTTAAACTTTTCGTATATAAGAGATATATTGTGATTTTAATTTTACGAGTAAATATGAATGTGATTATATTATTATTATTAGAACCGCGTCTTACTACCCGTTCAGGTTATATTATATATGCGAAAGTTTGTGTGTTTGTATGTTTGTTACTCAATCACGCCAAAACTGCTGAACGAATTCGAATGAAACTTGGTACGTAGATAGAATATGTCCTGGAATAGCATATAGGACTATTCCCAACCTTTCATTTTACATTAATTTTACAATACTAATGTTTAAACTTTTCGTCGGGCGAAGCCACGACGGGTAACAGCTAGTGGGAGAATAATATGTATCCGTGAAAACCTTGAGTATACTCTATAATTGGGTGGGGAGGTGGGAAATGCAAGAAAAGGACAGTATTTTTGCAGTTTTTATAGCAAAATATTTCTTTTGACCAAAATAAATAAACATATAGTTTAATTTTCTTCACATGGTGATATCAACAGTTCTTGAATATTTGTCAAGGGTGTCCTGTAATTTAATGACAACTTTTCATGTTCATTTAAAAAGTTTCTCATCCAATGCCGCTATGATCATTACAGATATTCACCAAGTGTTGAAGTCCCCCCATGTGAATAAAAGTGAGGGAAAGTTTTTACCTGAGAAGGACTAAACATCCCGTCCTTTAGACAGTTACTTTAGTCTAAATTTCTACTCCTAGACAATACAGTAATTATTAGTCTACTTCTCTAATCTTAGATTATATAATAATTCATATACATCTCTATTCGTAGATTATACTGTATTTAGTCTACTTCTCTACTCTTAAATAATACAATAATATTAGTTCTACACTATTAATAATACAATAATGTTGGTCTACTTCTCTACTTTTAGAAGATACAATAATATTAGTCTACTTTTCTACTCTTTAATGATATAATAATGACTAGTCTACATCTTTGTGCTTATCTAATATAATAATTAGCTAACAAATCTCAATCCAACGCCTTTGATCAGTCGATAGCGTATCTATCTACTGTGATAAGGGTCTAAGGTTTGATTCCCATTATGGCCGAAAAATGCATCATTTGTGGAATGTGGGTTACCCCTTTTACAGTGATGGATGGATTAAGGGCCGGGGGCTGTGTGATGTGTATTTTCTATATTTAAGTTAGTTTGTAAGTCGTGTGCTGATATAATCAGTCGGTTCAAAAATTACCTCAAATAAATAAACGTTAATATCTCCACTCTCAAATAATATCTTACACATTTCACTATCATTTATGGAAGTATTGGCCTTTTCTGACAGTCTTAAGCACTTCTTGATCTGTTTCACAAATAAGTTTTATAATGTTGACAAGCTATATACCTAAACCAAATTTACTAATTAAAGCTACGAGTTAAATATTTGGACGTGCAAGCCGCAAATTAAAGACGTTTGGACAAAAAAAAATAATCTGCCTGCCTTTTAAAAATGAGGCCACAAGTTTCAGTAATTTAAGTTCTTGACGCCGTTAGATATTGTTGATACTACAAGGCTCACATTTGTGTGATGCGGTGCGTCTAATCAATAGATAAAGGGGACACCAATCTTCTATATTCTGTAAAGCTTGAACGAGTACATAAAAATGTTCATCTAAAGGGCCTTCCTTTTCTAACAGCCAGAAAAGTTACTTGATCTACTTTCATGCATTCATACGTCTATTAATGTGATATTAAGCTTATTATTTTTACCAGACACTTTTCAAAATAGTGGTAGATATTAAGTTATATTTATATCCCTAGGCGTCTAAAGTGTTTTTTGTTTTGTTTTAAACTTTTAAATTCAAACCTGAAAAGTGAATCACTAAAATAAAGTTGTATTTTTTAAAATAAACTTTTGACTATTATTTTGAAAGTTGTACTAATGAGTACTATTCTTACCCGTATTGGTCAATGAGTTGAATTTTTTTGGTAGCGCCATTGTGAGCATAACAGTCATTCACAACAATGTCGAAACCATCTGAAAAATAAAATATAAATATGTTGAGCATCCCTGGTTATAAACGCTATTAATAGCAGAGTATTGTTTTAGTAAAATATCTTCTTTAAAATTCAAATAACACTCTTTTTAATTCCTTAGCCTTACTATTGGTCTATTATTCAGTAAACACCATCTCCCCCCTCTTAATCCGCCACTGTTGACTACAGCTACCCCCCTACAAGAGTACACCGGATAGCCCCGACAAGATGTAAACACCCTCTCTCCCTTCTTAATCACGCCACTGTTGACTACAGCTACCCCCCTACAAGAGTACACCGGATAGCCCCGACAAGATGTAAACACCCTCTCTCCCTTCTTAATTACGCCACTGTTGACTACAGCTACCCCCACTCCCCGCAAGAGTACACCGGATAGCCCCGACAAGATGTAAACACCCTCTCTCCCTTCTTAATCACGCCACTGTTGACTACAGCTAAGCCCCATAAGAGTACACCGGATAGCTCCGACAAGATTTAAACACCCTCTCTCCCTTCTTAATCCGCCACTGTTGACTACAGCTACCCCCCTACAAGAGTACACCGGATAGCCCCGACAAGATGTAAACACCCTCTCTCCCTTCTTAATCACGCCACTGTTGACTACAGCTACACCCCTACAAGAGTACACCGGATAGCCCCGACAAGATGTAAACACCCTCTCTCCCTTCTTAATCCGCCACTGTTGACTACAGCTACCCCCTACAAGAGTACACCGGATAGCCCCGACAAGATGTAAACACCCTCTCTCCCTTCTTAATCACGCCACTGTTGACTACAGCTACCCCCTACAAGAGTACACCGGATAGCCCCGACAAGATGTAAACACCCTCTCTCCCTTCTTAATCACGCCACTGTTGACTACAGCTACCCCCTACAAGAGTACACCGGATAGCCCCGACAAGATGTAAACACCCTCTCTCCCTTCTTAATCACGCCACTGTTGACTACAGCTACCCCCTACAAGAGTACAACGGATAGCCCCGACAAGATGTAAACACCCTCTCTCCCTTCTTAATCACGCCACTGTTGACTACAGCTACCCCCTACAAGAGTACACCGGATAGCTCCGACAAGATGTAAACACCCTCTCTCCCTTCTTAATCATGCCACTGTTGACTACAGCTACCCCCTACAAGAGTACACCGGATAGCCCCGACAAGATGTAAACACCCTCTCTCCCTTCTTAATCACGCCACTGTTGACTACAGCTACCCCCTACAAGAGTACACCGGATAGCTCCGGCAAGATGTAAACACCCTCTCTCCCTTCTTAATCACGCCACTGTTGACTACAGCTACCCCCTACAAGAGTACACCGGATAGCCCCGGCAAGATGTAAACACCCTCTCTCCCTTCTTAATCACGCCACTGTTGACTACAGCTAACACCTCATAAGAGTACACCGGATAGCTCCGACAAGATGTAAACACCCTCTCTCCCTTCTTAATCACGCCACTGTTGACTACAGCTAAGCCCCATAAGAGTACACCGGATAGCTCCGACAAGATTTAAACACCCTCTCTCCCTTCTTAATCACGCCACTGTTGACTACAGCTACCCCCTACAAGAGTACACCGGATAGCTCCGGCAAGATGTAAACACCCTATCTCCCTTCTTAATCCACCACTGTTGACTACAGCTACCCCCTACAAGAGTACACCGGATAGCCCCGGCAAGATGTAAACACCCTCTCTCCCTTCTTAATCACGCCACTGTTGACTACAGCTACCCCCTACAAGAGTACACCGGATAGCTCCGACAAGATGTAAACACCCTCTCTCCCTTCTTAATCACGCCACTGTTGACTACAGCTACCCCCTACAAGAGTACACCGGATAGCTCCGACAAGATGTAAACACCCTCTCTCCCTTCTTAATCACGCCACTGTTGACTACAGCTAACACCTCATAAGAGTACACCGGATAGCTCCGACAAGATGTAAACACCCTCTCTCCCTTCTTAATCACGCCACTGTTGACTACAGCTACCCCCTACAAGAGTACACCGGATAGCCCCGACAGGATGTGAAACCCTCTACTTACCGTACTTGCTGCGCATGTAGATGATGAGGGTGAGAGGGTCCCCCACCCTAACAGCCGAGGTCACCCTGTTGCCGTTGGTACCGTAACCGTTCCTGATCTCCATGTAGCACTCTGGCGGCGACAAGGTGAACACCACAGGGTTACCTGTCGCGACCCTGCGAGAAACATACCCTCATCAGATCACTCCTTTGTTTACATCACATAGTGTCTGTGTTGTAATGTCTTTCTGAGCACCTAGGTCGCAGACAAGGTATACACCAGACACACAGCCTCCAGGATAAAATGGCTGCGTTCATTGGGAGAGGAGTCCTTCAACATGAGGAGTGCTAGGTGCAGTCCCAAGTGACAACATCGCTACCAAGCAGGGATTTTTAAAAACATTTACTAGGGAGCAGAGAAAAATTGACTTCTAGTGTCAATAAACCAAACTGGCTTTTACTAAGCTAGGTTCAGGTAGCGGCCCCACCCCCTTCCCACTAACCAACCCCCAAACGAGCCTACTCAGACTGCAAATTACAAAGAAAATGTAGAATACAATGATCCTTTTTTTTGTTCAAGCGAATTTTTCAAAATGTCTAGTTGTGAACAATCTTAGTTACTTGTCTAAAAAGTTTTTTTTATAGCACCACGTCTTACTACCCGTTTGGGTTGTACGCTTAAATACTAATTACGCTAGTGATTTTGGGACCATTAAGGCTATATTTAGAAGAAGTGTACTCACATTTACATGGAGAGAGAGGTGGAAAACAATTTTTAAACCATCTTCAATGCACCCAACCGAGATTCAAACCTTGATTTCCCCGTCATCGACAGTCTAGTCTACTGCGAGAGTAGCGCCTTAGACCATGCGGCCACCGAAGAGGGCTGAAATGTTTGTCGAAACCGGTCGGGTGTATTGATCGTGGTTTTTATCTAAATGTTTTTCCACTCTACCTCCACGTGAATGTGGGTACACTCCCTCTAAATTCAACTTTCATTAACCCACTAGCATAATTAGTACATGTGCTTATAACCTGAATGGATAGCGGTGCTAGAAAATAATAATATTAATATTGAAACTAAGCTAATGATTAGAATGGAACTAGATCCTAACACAAATAATATGACATTGCATATAAATGCTGTGAAAACAATGTTAAAATATATTGTGATAAGTTTTATTTATTTAGAACAAACAGAAGGTATCATACAAACCTCACATTTCTCAACTTAACGTCTGAGCTAACCCCACACGAAGGTTATTTGCAAGTTTTTTATTTTGAAACCATTCAATTATAATCGCTTTATATCATCCTACAACTTATAAACTATCTTAATATAATACAGCTCCTTTCTAAAATAATAATGCGTTTGCCAGGTGCAATTGGGGGAGCGGGGGGCAGGTGTGCATATCATCCCCTCCCCTCTCTACCCTAGGGAGAATACAATCCACTTGAAACAGCCATCTTTATTCCTATCACGTAGATTAAGACGTTAAATTAGCCTTGTTTTAAAACGAATTTTCTTTCATCCAATACTGTTTCCAGCCTGTCCCCGGCCGTTAATTTATCCATATGACAGGGTAAATCCATATTTTAATCAATGATACATTTTCGGCCATGCCGGAAACCAAACCCGGGACCCTTAGCTCAGTAGGGAGACACTCTATAGCTGAACTAAGGCATCTGTCTGTTAAAAACGAATTAACTGAGGGAAACCCTAACAGAATAGTGTTGTTGGGTAGAGGGGAGGAGGTTGGAAATTAAGAAGGCGACCCCTTCTTCTCTAGTGTACTCTGTCAAGAACCAAAAATGTTAGGAATGTCCAATTTTCTTTGTAAGAAACTTTTATCAAATCCAAACCTACTTTTTTTACCGCTAACATTTTACCATGTGGGTGTTATTCTATAGGTACTAATAATACATATCAAAATTGGCAGCTTTATATAACATGAATTGACGTATGAATACGAGAAATTATAGTTAGTAACTTTTCCAGGTGTCAATTAAAGCTGTTCCTATGAAAATTCGACTATATATAAGGACAGGTGATAAAACCGATAAATATTGACAAATTAATATTTGTAAACACAACTCAAAGGCTGCAAGTCTTGCAAATACATTTATTTACCTTACATTTACTATAAATATATAGCCTATTTTTTGCTAACCAATAATGGCTGCATTTTTTGTTATTATTTCATTTTTAGCGTTCCTGGATGAGAAAGATAGGACTAAAGGTAATAAGCAATGTCAGTAGTTTTTCTGAGCGAATGTAGTACCGAAATAAAAATAAAAATACCATATACCGTTTCCTCTGTTGTTTAGTACTCAAGGCTTAAAGTTTTATTGACTTATGAGATAGTTATTGAGTGTCAAATATGTGTCCATCATACAATGTATACATGATTATCACACACGTGATTAATATGTTGAAGAATATGGTATTTATCATACTTTTCTGATTCTGAAAAATGCATCATGTGTATTTCTATAAGACCCAAATCAAATGGCTTTGAAAGTTATATTAACTTTTTACTATTAGAAATAAAATATTTGAAGTTATATATCTGAACGTATTCACTTAATATTAATACACTAAAAAATATTTTCAACCACTGATAAAATATATTTTTGATCGCGAAAATTTTTAAGTGGTAAACATATTTGTTTTCTCTTTGATTAGTCCTATTTTTTAGTCCAAGTAGTAATTTATGGGTAAGATGTTTTAAAACAAGAAAAAATAAAATAAAATATTAGATACATTATTTTATTACCTAAATAGTATAATACAGGCTATGATTTGTTTGTAATTTTGTAAATAATCTAGTTTCCTTATTGAGTTGGAGTTGAAAAATTAGACAATTTTAACGTCACATTATAATATTGTATCACTAATAGGATAATTTGTGCGTTCGACACAATAATATGCTTAAAATATGTACCTTTATAAGGATGAGTTCTTGTATAGCTCAGTTATTAGAGATGCGGTACTTTAATCCAAAGGCCTTGTGTTCGAATCTCCACCAGAATGTATTTTTAAAATATATCGTTTCCACTTTCCGAATGAACTGTACTATATATTGAATAGAAAGGATTTTAATGACTTAATATAAGTGATATATTTGAATAGGGTAGCTAAGGAAAAATGCACCAACCTTAGTGTGTTTAGAGGTGGGGAAAACTACAGTGATAAATCACACGCGGGAAAAAAAAATACCCATGTGCATCCAGCTGGGGTCCATACCCCAACCTCCCCACAAACGGTGACCAAATATTTAGTGAATCTAACGCCTTAAACCAATCGGCCACCGTCGCGGCTCATTATTGTTCTTTTTTTTTAAAAAAAAAACACTCCTTGTAATAACTTGAAATCAAGAGCCGTGACGTGCAGTTTACTGTACGGCCGAGGTGTTAGTGTCGCCCTGGTGAGCTCTGAGAGACCTACACCAGGCGGTTGTAGGTGAGAGAGAGGGACCGTTGGTTTGACTCCCGGTGGGTCTCCCCACAGGCAGGTACTCACTCAACGTCTAAAAAAGGGAACGTGACCGTCTTCCAGAAGTCGTATCCGTACTCGCAGGTGACCTTGAAATGCTCGTCCCATTCTTCCTCTATGAGAGGGTTGTACTGGACAGTCACGGTGTTCCACATGAAGTTCTTCTGCAAGATACGGAAACAGAAACAAACGACTTAGGGGCTTATATATAGTCGAGGTTTGGATATCAGTCACTCCCCCATCCACCCTGAACTGCTTGTTGTCACTATACCGGGAGATAATATTGTGCGTATGGGCTACATCACTCGTAGCCCAGTAGTGGAAATATTAGCCGGTACTAATGTACCATTGCCCAGGGGACGCCTGAACTAATCCTTTTCGTGGAGGCTCTTTCCATGTCCCGATGAGATGAGGTGATAATATGAGGGTGTGGAACCAATGGAAATACTTAAACCTAATCAACCAGACCCTGATGACCATTGGAGTAGTTACCCTTTTGGGAAAAAAAAATCTCCAAAGTACCAGCCGGGAATCGAACCCGGGACCCCTAGGTTCGCAGCCAGGTGCACCACGGGACCGGTTTACTGGGAGATAGATGTGTACGAAATCATAAAATGTCGAATTCGAAGGTCAAACATCCTTCTCTTCGACATCCACAATAACCTTCGCGTCATCGAAACATTTAAAAGAAAAAAAAAAGAAAACCCCAATATGTTAAGAACGTATTTTAAATATCTCACTAAATATGTCTTATTCCAATAAATAATCATTTTTAGAACTACTATATAGTATTTTAACACAAACTAGTGATTAAATAACATTGTAAAATAACGTCGACATTTTGTCGGAACAACTACAGTAGTGAATTTGAGAACCATTGATTTAGATTGATAGCACATATTATCTAGACGGACGTTTTAGCACAGAAAAGGCACAGATACCGTGGACCAACTGTAGCTGTGTTTAATGATTGCCCAAAGAACGTGGGCATTTCAGAATAAAATCTTGATTCACACGCTCACCGGAAATCGGGAGCAGAATCTGCTCGAAAGACACAGCAATTTACACGTTAACAGAAATTTATGTTGACCCATAATTCTTTGCAACACAAGCTAGAAAAATCTTGTTATCAACATATTTATTTATATATTCATCTAATGCGGTGGTATTCGACTTTTTTTTTTTTGTTCATATGCGCCCAGATTTAGTTTAATTTCTGCTTTTTACCCCCAAAGTTGTGGGTAAATATTGCACGTTATCAAGGGCGTAGAAAGGGGCGGGGTCCAATGGCCCATATATACGTATACAAGCTTTTATTAGCTAAGGGTATAGTCAAATTTTCTAGCGGACCTCCACTACACTAGAAAAGTTATCTTTCTACTCCCTTTCAAGTTATACACATTATATTTATATATATTATATATAATATACATATATATACATATATATTATATATATATTATATATATATATATATATAATATATATATATAATATATATATATATAATATATATATATATAATATATATAATATATATATGGAAATAATATACATATATATATTATATATAATATGTATATATATACATATATATATTATATATATAATATGTATACATATATATATAATATATATGTATATATACATATTATATATATAATATATATATGTATATATATATATATTATATATTATATATATATAATATATATATGTATATATATACATAATATATATATATATATAATGTCACGTACACCCTTAAGATGCATTTGTGTACCCCAAGTTGTTGAATACTACTGATCTAGATATTTTGGATTATTGTCACAATGGATGTTTTCAAATCGTTGTATAGTGAAACAAATCTACGAGAAAAACAGACATCTTTCATTTAACAAGTTATTTAAAATAATTTCATAGCCATAAAAGCAGCTGTTTGCGTGCTTGTATCTCGGCATGAGCACTAATTAAATCGGTTGGTTTAGGTGCATGCGCACTAATTGAGTAGGTTGGTTTAGGCGCATGTGCACTAATTAGGTCGTTAGTTTTGAGCCATGATAGAGTCTCCCAGGTTGATTTGGTTGCGCATAAAAAAAAGTAAAGCTGCAGTTAGTTAAAGTCCGCGCCGATGCTGCTGAAATCTTATGATCGGCTTGGAGCTCGTCGCGTGAATTACGTTTCTGCTCTGTTTTGTTTTGTTTTTTTGGCGAACCTGTGAAAGCACAGTAAGACTAAATATCTCGTGACGAGTGTTTGCGACTAGCTCAGACAGAGGGCGAGGCTACTCACGGTCGGTGTCTTCCTGTTGTCCTCGTGGTGGGTGTTCTTGCCCAGGGTGCCGCATCTGTTCAGCTGGATGTAGAACTCGTAGTAGTCCCGTCCCGTCCCGTTGATGTACACGCAGTCTGGGTCGTACGCGTAACCTGCGTGACACACGAGCGTAGAGATTAATTACTAAGTACTAATTAGTGTGAAATTCGCAAAGCTTAACTTACAATGCATACAAAGTTGATTTATAGTGGGATTTCTAATGGGATTTATAGAGGGATTTCTGGTGGGATGAAACTTACCCGCTTTGGTGTGCAAATGGTCTAAGTCTCAGTGGTTCTCAAACTGTGGTAAGCATACATACAGGGGTACGCGAGCAACTCTCGGGGGTAAATTGGCAAAATGACAAGATAACAAAATGTGAGGGATAATTTTTGAGGTGACTGGGGGAAACTTTCTCCTTTGATTATCTGTCATCTGACAGTTGACCTGTGATGTGGGGAAATTTTCTCGTGGGGGTACATTAGACTTGAATCGTGACCTAGGGGGTACAATCTAAACTAAGTTTGAGAACCACTGGTCTAAGGCGTCACTCTCCCTATAGACTATACTACCGATGATGACGAGATTGGAGTTGATAGGGTGTACCGAGGCTGGTTTTTCCAAAAAGGATTTTTTTCTCTCTTCCCCCACGTGAATGTGGGTGCACTTCCTCTAAATTCAACCTAGCTTATTTTTTAAGATAGTAGCTTAGTATTACATATGCGTAAAGCCCGAACGGATAGTAGGACGCAGGGCCAGAAATATACATATATGGCTAGGGAAAGGTTGCCTGCACGTCATGTTTGTGTGGCGGATAGTATATTAAACAGGCGAACAGGAAGGAATGGCAATATTTATTGAACTTAATAAGTGATTGTCAAAATAAAAGCAGTTTGGAGGACTGGGTGTATTTAGAGTACAGTTTTCATTGTAAGAATTTAGCGTTATAATATATGTATCTACTTTCACGTATTCATACGTCAAGTTATGTGATTTGCATCTGTGACTTCTGATAGATATTATCAATACATAAAAAAATTACTAATAAAATGTTATCAATGTTGACAGTAAAAATAAGTTTGTACTTTCTAAAAGGGTATTCTACTACCCAAAATCCTACTGAAGCCAAATCGACTAGGTTGCTAGTAGCGTAGAGTCTGATTTTCATAGGAAACCGTTATTTGAAACCTGGAAACACATGTTGCCTCAATGGCGGAAAAAAAATAACAATTGTATTTATAATCTTACTTAATCTATGGAACTATGAACTCAAAAGTTTATTGACCCATTTACAAAAGTAAACCACCTATCTCTATCTTGAACTAGTTCTATTCAGTCCACCTCATTACACCCTATTTTGAGACAATTTTATCCAGTCCAACTCATTACATCCTATCACTATCTTCAGCTAGTTATATCCAGTCCAAGTCATTACATCCTATCACTATCTTCAGCTAGTTATATCCAGTCCAACTCATTACATCCTATCACTATCTTCAGCTAGTTATATCCAGTTCAACTCATTACACCCTATCCTTATCTTGAGCTAGCTCCATCCAGTCCCATTATAACGTAAATCTTTCAGGTCCATTCTAATGTTATCGTCCCAGCTAGGTCTTCCCAATGGTCTCTTCCCATTGAGTTTGCCAGGTTCTAGATTCTTCAATTTGCACTGCATGTCCTCCTACTTACCGTAATCTACGAGACTTGACTCTCCTAACAATCTCTTGTTACGAGTACAGAATATGCAACTCATCATTATGTAACACCATACACTCCCCAGTAGTCTCTTCTATTTTTGAACCAAATATATTCCTAAGCACCTTGTTTTCGAACATCCTAAATTTATTTTCTTTATGTAAGGTATGAGACCACGTTACACACCCAAAGAGAACAACCGGTAAAATTATAGTTTTGTATATTCTGAGTTGTACATCCCTTGAAAGGAGGTGAGATGTCAACAAATTACTGACCAAGTAATAGTAAGCATTTCCTGACTGTATTATTTTCCTGATTTCAATTCTAATATCGTTATTGCTAGTTAAAATCTTTCCTAAATATTTAAACTCATTATACTCCTATAAAGCCACATGGCTGATTCACTCACTGACATTAATGTTTACCCACTTCTAGATGAGCTAGAAACTTGAAATTTAGCAAACTTATAGCTTCGAGCCTGTAACCGACTGGAAAATTTAAAAAAAAATATTTTAACCCCCGAAAAAAATTCAAAATTGTGGAGCAACTTTAAAGTCGGTGCGGAACTTTCTTTGGAGGTCTCTTGTGGCTAAACGGTAAGACCTATCGAAAAACGGATTGTACCAGCAGTTACGGATTTGGCGAACCCACTGGTGGTTTGGGGGTGGAGCCCCCAACGAGCAAAGTGAGTTTACCCTATAAAATTATATATTGTTCGCAGCAATTTCTACATTTTCGTCCTCAATGTGTGTTCTCTGTATTTCAGCGTTCATCTCTAAACCTATTTCCTACTAGCCTCTAGTAAAATGTCTGCAATTCTGGCAACAGCTTCCTTGCTACTACCCAACAAAGCTCGATCATATGTGTATCCTAATAGCTGCATTGTACCGTTTGATGTCAATTCTTCCCTACTCTTATTACATGACCCTAATTACCCTAAAGTTAAATTAAAAAGTAATGAGGAAAGTGCATCTCCTTGATTCAACCCATTATGTATTTCGAAAGTATAGGTATGACAAGTGACATCCAACCCAAACTGTACCACGAGTATCAGTCAAACATATCTCAATTAGCCTGACAAGTTTTTTTGGTTATCCCAAATTTAACTAAAATAGATCATACAATATGTTTCTTTTAACTCAATCGTAGACCTTTTTAAAAATCTATATATGTTGTATATATGTTGTATCCCCATTTTTTTATAATACTTGCCGAATATTAAAAATCTGATCTGTTGTTGATTTTAGTCAATACTCGAAATCCACACTGATGATCCCCAATTATTTCCTCATCATATGGCATCAATTTTACTAAAACTATGTTAGATAAAATTGTATACCATGTTGGTAATATTGAGATACCTTTATGGTTATTTCAGTTAAAGCTAAATTATATGGTTATCCACAAAAAAGTATTATTGGAAGCTTTTATCAACAATTTGATTAATAAATCAAATAAAACATTTATACAATGCCAGATTTTAGCGACGTTCAATCAATGTTCTGTCAGGACTTAGCCATGATGTTCTGTCGTCCCAGTCTCAGCCTTTTTGTCGTGGCGACCCGGTCGCAAGTGAAGTTATGCCCTCTGAAGGGTGGCCCCTTATCCCTTACATCCTCCCCTCCCACCCCAGCAAGAATGAATGACGTCACATTACCTGCAGAGTAGAGCAGTCCTCCAAACGAACCGTTGAAACCGATGCGAATCTTCATGTAGTCGTCCTGGCATTCCGCCTCTATGTCTGCAAACAAACAAAATAAAATCACACGACATCACAAAATATCCAAGAACAAATATATTAACTTTAGATGGAGGACCGAGGGGTAATATCTAGTCACCGACGGCAGAATAAACTCAGTGCCAGTGCGATTGACTGGCGTCAGCTCTGGACTGAGATCGTATTGAGAATCAGCTATAGCCACGACCGGGTGTAGTAAGAATGTTTTTCTAAATTTGAATCATCATTGCGGTGTTTCCTTTACTCGCTACAGACGTTTATTAGTTAGTTCACAATTCACAATTCTATTATAGTACTTACCAGAGGTCAGAAGACCTATATACCCATATGACAAGTCTTATCACGAACGATAAAATAATTATGAAAATACATTACATAGATTTGGTCGATATTGAGCGCTAAAAAAATATTATTGCTCCAAGCCTACCTTTCTAACCTTGTTCTACTGTAGATGTTGACTATTTGAAATGTTCAGCAATTTATTTATTCTCCCCGCATCTTACTGACCGTTCAAAATACACGCATATATTAATTTCACTACTATGGTCAGGGTGAGGAAGGTATAATTTTAAAGGAAATATAACCCCATTCACTTGGAGGATGAGTGAGAAAACATTTAAAAGAAAAGAAAAAAACATCAGTACGCCAAACCGGGATTCGGACCCCAATGTCCCCGTCACCGGTAATACAGTAAATTACGAGAGTGACGTGTTAGACGATGTGACCATCGATGTGAGTTATCTTATTGCTGTTAAGGTAAGGTGGAAGGAAACACGAGAAAAGGTCAGTATTTTTTGGCAGTTTTTATATCAAAATAAAATATTTCTCCAGTAGAAACATAAAGAGTATAATTTTCTTCAACGTGGTGATATCAACAGTTGTTGAATATCTGTCATGAGCATAGCCGCATTAGATGAGAAACTTTTCTAAATTAACAGAAGAAATTGTCATCTCAGGATACCTTTGACAGATATTCAACCATTGTTGAGGTCACCATGTGAAGAAAATTAAACTCTTTGTTTCTACCGGAGCCATATTTGATTTTTTATGGCAAAAAAATAAAAGTTTTTCTATAAAAACTGCAAAAACTTTGCCCCTTAACTCGTATTCTCTACACTCCCACCTTGAGGTGTTTGGGCTCATATAGGGGGGGAGGGAAGACTCTAATAAATGTTTCTCATTCCTAAGAATCAAGCTTTCTCATACTTTATATCCTCCCGAGTGAAGAAGACACTGCTTGAGTAAGCAGAGTTTTGAGGTAACTTCCCGTGCGGCCGGTATCCAGGTCAAGCAGTTCTTATCTCTCCGCCATCTCTCGCCCGATAATTACCGGCCATATCACCTCGCATAATATTAACCCAACACTTTCCCTCTCAAGCGCGCGTTGCTTCAGTCGTTGCCGGTAACACTCGCACGCTGTGCAGAGTTGGTTCAGCGCGAGCGTCTCTGTTTAGGAAGAGCAGCTATATCGCTAGATACACAGGAATTTAACGAGAAGTATTTCTACGAAACTATACTTAGAGCATTAAAGTTAATATACAGGGTGTATTTTAATTAGTGTTAAATATTCTAGGCGCGTATTCCCTTCCACGAAACAGTAAGAAAAGTTAATACAAACAAGGGCGCGGAAACGCTTAGATTCAAAGTTAAGAGAAATTTTATTGTTAAATTCATAAGCAATCCGACAGAAGAAGTAATGCAATTAAACAAGACAAAAGTTTATCAGAAACAAAAGAAAAACATGAGACAGAACATTTTATTACCAAAATTATTTGAAAAAAACAACAACATAATATTGTGCCTTGCTTAGATACATTCCCTGATACTGCGTTCCACGCTTTGTCGTATTCTGTCGAATAGGGTGTTAAGTATTTGCTCACATATCATTTAAATAACCTCCCCTTAAGATCTCAACTTCAGGCACAGGAGTTACGTAAACAATGAACTTTAAATATCACCAGAGGAAAAAAGTATTGCATTCGAATCTGGTGGTTAAGATGGGGTGCTAGTGAGCGTGAGCTTAGGGAAGTATTTTTGAAGTTTTTATAACATAAACATTTGTTGGCCAAAATAAATCAAATTTTTCTTTTATATAAATATAGAGTTTAGTTTTCTGCACATGCTAATCTCAACAGTTCTTGAATATCTGCCAAGGGTGTGCTGAAATTTAATGACAACTTTTCCTCTTCCTTTAAAAAGTTTGTCACCAAATGCCACTGTGCTCATAACAGATATTCAACAACTGTTGAGATGAGCATGTGCAGTAAACTAAGCTCTATGAGTCTATAGAAGAAAAATTTCATTTTTTTGGCCAAAAAAATTTTATTCTATAAAAACTGCAAAATTAATGCACTAAACTCGCGGTCACTAGCACCCCACCTTAAGCAGTTCATTGGATGGATCCGCCACGACCAATTCATATTCTAGGGAAGCCTTTAGTAACTCTAAAAACTGAGCGTTTCTAGACCCACGTTTATATGATCGTTTGGTCCATGGGAATACGCCCCTAGAATATTTGACGCCAATTAAGGCTCATTATATATATGTTTTTAAATGTATTACAGACACGAGAAATAAGACCGTAACTTTCCTTGTCATCAGAAAACTAGACTATAAGCGGCTTACACCTTTACACACATGTTCAGTGGGGTGTGTGATTGGAACTCAGACCAACAAAACTTCAGAATGAGGTAAAGAGTGCCTCAGTGGTCTTACTCAAAGCTCTGGTACAAATTATCCGGGAACACAGCCGAGACCAATAAATAACAAGTCGATTATTCGCTTCCGGTAAAGTGCAAATCTCCATACAATCACGTGATGAGCGCAACAATACCTTCAACAGTTTACAACCAAGCGAGGTTTTCACTGTCCAACGCAAGTCTTCGTGTCTATTAGACTCATCCTCAGATATAGTCAAGATATCTGAGGACTTAGTTCGACCCTTAATAGGGTCATAATATCAAGTTTTCGCACGAGGGTAGGGTAGAAGCAGCTGGTGCATGGTAGATGCAGTGCAGATGGGCACACCATCTAAATGTCAAGCTCATATAGTTTGTTCTGAAAATGGAAAAATGACTCCTGGACACGGAAATCGAACCCGGAACCTTCCCGTGTCCCGTGTATAGGTGTCATTTTTCAATTTTTCAGAATATGATATCTAGATGGTGGATTACTCTCTAAAATTAATAACAGCTTCGGCAATTTGATTCATATAGTTTGGTTCATGGAGAGGTCAGGGATCGAGTCCCTGTCAAGTGTACTGAGTGGTGGTTTTTCATGAATGGTTTTCCACTATTACCCATGAAAACACTGCTACAGTACCCCTGAAATTCTACCTTCCTAATCTCTAAAGACCCAGGGGTCTTCAACCTTTTAAGGGCCAAGAGCTAAGGGCCAAAGTTTCTTTCTCTTGTGGGCTCGCGGGACGCAGCACTGTACCCACAATATTCGGATTGAAAACATATTAAGATAATCATAGTAACTCACTCATTCTTATACACACACTATGGAGTTCACGAGAAGTATATTCTCTGTTGATTTTTTCATATTTTTAGATTTCTCATAGCAAAATGTGGCGCGATTTGTCTTGTCTACTAGAGCTGTTATTTGCGTTTCACTGTACATTTGTATAAAAAGTAATACTTTTCTTCACGAAAAAAGCAAAAATCGTTTATAAATTAGAGTAAAATACGTATTTATTTTATTAGTTGATTATATAAAATATATATCTCTATTTGTCATTTTTTCTCTTGACATAATTTAATATGGCTAGTGAGCCAGCGGGCAGCAAAATATGTCATCGTGGGGCGCAAGTGGCCCGCAGGATGCGGGTTGAAGACCCCTACCCTAGCGTAATTAATGTATGGGTGTATCTCAGAGGGGTACTAAGGGCCTAGACCATGGAGGTCATTCGAATGACAACAGTTCTTCCCTTAATTGAATTAAAACAGCTGGAGCTGTTGCATTCGAATTCTTCCATTAATGGGGATTAAACAGCTGGAGAGTGTTTACATGATTGCTGTCATTATCGGCCCAGACGTGGGAAGACAAGCACGGTGTTAACAAGTGAACTAGAATTCACAATCAGCGGGACCCGTCGGAGATCAATGGGGAAACTATTATCTAGCACATTGTCTCAACGAATAGAGAGTTCCCAACTCACGTTGCACCCTGGTGGAGTTATGGCGGTGCTCTTGTAGTCTCTGCCCAGACTCAAGGGCACGGCCAGTCCGGAGTTTCTGACGTCCTCAAGGGCGAAGCGGTGATGGGTTGATATCCAGACCCGTCAGCTACAAACACCACCTGCACGAGACAAACACAGTCCTTACACCTGGTTGCAAGATTCGGGTGATGGGCTTGGTACCCGACCCGTCAGCTACAAACACCACCTGCACGAGACAAACACAGCCTTACACCTGGTTGCAAGATTCGGGTGATGGGCTGGTACCCCTACCAGTCAGCTACAAACACCACCTGCACGAGACAAACACAGCTTACACCTGGTTGCAAGATTCGGGTGATGGGCTGGTACCCCTACCAGTCAGCTACAAACACCACCTGCACGAGACAAATACAGCCTTACATCTGGTTGCAAGATTCGGGTGATGGGCTGGTACCCCTACCAGTCAGCTACAAACACCACCTGCACGAGACAAACACAGCCTTACACCTGGTTGCAAGATTCGGGTGATGGGTTGGTACCCAGACCCGTCAGCACAAACACCACCTGCACGAGACAAAACACAGCCTTACAACTGGTTGCAAAGTTGGGTGAATGGGTTGGTACCCAGACCCGTCAGATACAAACACCACCTGCACGAGACAAACACAGCCTTTACACCTGGTTGCAAAGTTGGGTGATGGGCTGGTACCACTACCAGTCAGCTACAAACACCACCTGCACGAGACAAACACAGCCTTACACCTGGTTGCAAGATTCGGGTGATGGGTTGGTACCCAGACCCGTCAGCTACAAACACCACCTGCACGAGACAAACACAGCCTTACACCTGGTTGAAAGAGTCGGTTGGTGGGTGGTACCCCTACCAGTCAGCTACAAACACCACCTGCACGAGACAAACACAACTTTACACCTGGTTGCAGAATCAGGTGATGGGCTGGTACCCCTAGCAGTCAGCTACAAACACCACCTGCACGAGACAAATACAGCCTTACACCTGGTTGCAAGAGTCGGTTGTGGGCTGGTACCCCTACCAGTCAGCTACAAACACCACCTGCACGAGACAAACACAACTTTACACCTGGTTGCAGGAATCAGGTGATGGGCTGGTACCCCTAGCAGTCAGCTACAAACACCCACACAACATATTAAAACACTTTTTTAATCATTAAATATTGCAGAATGTCTTCCCACTGCAATATGAAAAATATATTCCATTCAAATTCACCAGGGCACACATTAACAAAAATCTATATAGTTCTGTTCATCAGTATTTTGCAACTATTTTTCCAAAAATAACGGACATTAACTCGAATTCAGTGCAGCCATTTTCAAGCATTTAAACTCCTTATGTACCGTTAGTTAAATTAAAGTAGACATTCTCTTAATTTGTTTCGTCTCTACTTTCGTATTCCCAGCGAACTCGAGAGTGAGACGAATTGGAACGCATGCCTGCAGCACATATCTGGGAAGAGGGTTGCATAAATGTCACGGCGCCAAACACACAGCACTTCACAGATAACTTCGGAGTTTTAAAAGTACAAAGAAGATATCAACTGGGTATACATTTATTTATTTGAAAGAAGAAGGGGAGATGGTGTTAGGAAGGGCTGGGTATTAAAAGGTGGAAAAACTTAATCCTAATATATCAACGCCTTTTTGGACGTGGCTGTTTGTGTACATGTGTACAAGTGAACAAGTACCCTCAATGATTGAGTCAAAATTTGCTTCACGCTACGCGTATTGGGTTTTATTTATTTCATAAGCCTATAAATAAAGGTTTTGAAGACAAAATGGTGACAGTTTTTCTAAAATAATATGCGTCACATAATATTTTCATGAACTCTCACACAAATAGTCACGTAGCTTTTAGGTTGGGCTCATAAAAAACTTTTTCTTAGTGGAATTTAAAATAAATTTACTTATTTTGGTTTTCACAAAATAATACCATTAATATATTTGTGAATTTTTTTTATCGTCATAGCCATGCAATTTGATTATTTACTACATTTATTAGATAATATGATAATTTTGTTTATATTCAAAAATAGTCAAAAATAGTATTGAGTGATAAAAATCTGTAGCATAACTTCCTTAGGAGGAGAAGTAAAGCCATCGGTCCCAAGTCGATTGTGGTATGTAAAATTATTCTGGAAGGTATGTGGAAAATACATTTCCGTAAAAATTAATAGGGCCTTTCTAGCTCGCTGATAGAAATTTAGTGTTGAAGCTAACGGGTACCATCACACTTTCTGAACTCCCCTAATGCATGGGATATTTACCAGATGGTGCAGGCAGCACTAACCAGTATAGAGCTGAGTGCATCCCAGCGCTGGATGGATATAGATCACATCAAACCAACCTTCAGGTTGTTTACTCAAGAAAAGACACTATACAGATCGTAACTGGCAACCAAATTTAGTCCAATCTTTAAGTATTCACTTCTTCTGTTATCAGTATAGAACCTAATCGCAATTACTCTCAATATGATAGCCCGAAGAAGGATTTTTTAAAATATATTTTTAGAACATATAATAAGCAACAAAAGACGGGTGTGCTTTTGGTTTGCATAGGTGTTTTTCATTATTTTTAATTTTTTTTAATATCTTTATTCTCTTACGCTGATACAAGTGAACATACCTAGGTAGGGTACATTAATTATCATCCCTCACTGTCCATTAATTATTTACCGTCTGATTTTAATAGAAAATCTATTATTTTAAAACTTGAAACTCATGTTACCAAAGTGGCGTGAGTAAAACTATCACAATTATATTTATATTCTTAGTCCTTTTGGTTGATAATGCAAAGAAAAATGTATAATTAAGTATTATTCGAATATTTTGATAGCTTTTTATATGAACTTTTTAAATAATAAATCAGATAAAACAGATTTCTACAATGTCAAATTTTAGTTTTCGGTATTTTTTAATTACCACCAGACTGCTAACCTTTTGGTCATACGCATGTGCACTAATTAAGATAATGTGTTAGGGATGAGAAAGTTTGAATGTTATAGAAAATGCACCCGAATTTTTGTGGTGAAGTAGTGTAAAAACCAATTAGATAAAAACCACCCGACAGGGATTTGACCTCCAATTTTCCCAGCATGGCAGTCTCAGTCTGTTATGAGAGCGAGATTAAGGTGTGAGTGTAGGAAACGCGAGAAAAGGAAATATTTTTGGCAGTTTTTATATATCAAAACCTTTTTTATTTAATAAAATAATATAAAATAAATAATAATGATAAAATTAAATTCTCTAAGCAGAAACATAAAGAGATTATAATTTTCTTCACATGGGTGATTATCAACAGCAACAAAATTTACTACATAAACTGCAACAACAATTTTTTTTTCTCGTGTCCCTTCGTCCTCACCTTAAGACCATGTGACCACCGAAGCGGTTGGCTTCCTATAAAAAAAATCAGTGTTTATATGGTCGGTGTACGTCGCAACCTTGTCGCCGTCTCTAAGGAAACAGTAGTGTTAAACTTAATTGCAATATGTGTCATGTTAGTGGCTTCAATTCAACGCTTGTCGCGGATTGTTCCTGTGTCCTTTGATACAGGTCCTCCCGTTACTTAACATGATGAACAGCTTTAAAAAGCGCTGGCAGATCTGTGTGCTGGTAGCGTGACTGCAGAGCTCGGGAGTCTTCGATTCAACTCGTTACACGGGGAGAAGAATTCAGGTCTGGGTTTTAAGTCGGCTATCAGTAGACTCCCTTAAAAGGTGTGGATGTAGGGAAAGGGAGTTAGCGGCTGTGATTTTGCAGTTTTTGTGGCAAAACTTTGTATATCCATATAATATGTATATATATATATATCCATTATATATATATAATTGATATATATATAATATATATATATCCATTATATATAATTGATATATATTAATATTATTCTCCAGTAGAGACACAGAGATTAATTTTCTTCACCTAGTGATATCAACAGTTGTTGAATATTTGTCATGATCATAGCGGCATTGATGAGAAACCTTTTTAAATAAAGAGAGAAAGATGTCATTAAATTCTAGAACACCCTTGTCAGATATTCAACAACTGTTGATATCAACGTGTAAAGAAAATTAACTCTTATGTTTATAATGGAGTAATATTTTATTTATTTTGAGCATAAAATTTGTGCTATAAAAACTGCAAAAACACTAGCTTTTCTCGCGTCCCCTACAACCCCACCCAAGGGGTGTTACATGGAATAACACTGAGATGAGTTGCAGAACTTTATAAATTCCGATTTTTTATGAAGTTGTTTAATTTTTTTCCCCCAAAATTTAGCCTTAAAAAGTTTAAATGTTAAGTTTAAAGTATTTTTTTTAAAAGTGTGATAAGTTACATAATACCCCATAACAATTATCACACATTATCTTAATACTTCCTGTTGTGACCCTATCAAAACATTATTTATTTGATAAAGAAGAATAGATCTAGGTTTCTGACATTTTTATTTAAACTTAGAAGCACACATTTTCACGTGATGCTTCTTTGATTTTTTCTTAAACTTTAAACTTAAAATTGAAACATCAACTTGGCAGAAATATGCGGATAACTTTCGCCTACATTTTAATTGAAAAATATATTTTAAAATATCCAACAACTTGTTAAATAATCCCTTATTTATAAATATCTGCAACGCTCTAAATACAAATATATATATATACTGTATATATATATAGTGCTATTTTCATGTAAAAACTTCCCCAATATTAATTTTGGAACAACATCGCTAGAGAAATTTTAGAACATTTCGGATCAGTAAACTACCTTTAAAATTTTTTTGACTAGAATTAAAATCACACTTACACCTCAAGGTATGACCATATAACATATAAATATCGAGTCTTAACGAAATTCACTAAACCATTTCGGCTTAACCTCAGATATACCGATATATTTTAAAACTATATATTTTTAGTCCAGGGAGACATAAAACATCAGATCCATTATAATATCGAGTTAGAACATGTTTACGAATAAAATACTCCCTCTGTAGGAGAAAATAAGAAAAAATACAAGGTTTTGCAAATATAGGGCCTACTATTATTATTTTTATTATTATATTATTATTATATTATTATTATTATTATTATATTTATTATAGTAAAGACATTGAAATTGAAATTAATATTATTAAATTATCGTATTACATGATTATATGACCAAGAAGTACAGGTCCAGGTTCGGTTGCCTTATGTGTAGACTACTTGTCGCTCTCTGGCACAGAACGTTGCCCAGGGTACACCATAGAGGTTGTCTACACGTCGTATCCGTAATGAGATGATGTGATGATAGTTATTATGAAATTTTGGAGCCGGTGTGGGCCTTAACCTAGCTTAAGTCTAATTTACCAAAACCTGGCGACCGATGGGATAGTTCCCCTTAGGGAAAAGTACCCAAGTGACTCCCGAGAATCGAAGTCAGGACTCCTAGGTTCGTAGCCAGTCCACTGACCACTGCACCACGGGGCAGGTTATTTTCTAATATTGTAATCGTGGAAAAGTCAATCTCGAGATTATGATGAATCTTTATGTTTTATGTCCCCCCGAAACTAAAAAAGTGGATTTTACAAATTTGTTTGTTCCCCCATGTCTGTCTGTTTGCCCCTGGACACGGATCTAAAACGGTTTGATATGTTTTGTCCAACTTGATATTTAGTGAGATGTTATATGACTATACCTTGGGACATTATTTTCATTTTGACGCTAGCCTTTAATTTAGGGTGGTTTCATGATGAGTGAATTTTGAAAATTCAAAATATT
Source organism: Timema podura (assembly GCA_033556935.1). Taxonomy (NCBI): domain Eukaryota; kingdom Metazoa; phylum Arthropoda; class Insecta; order Phasmatodea; family Timematidae; genus Timema; species Timema podura. The sequence goes on along the minus strand of JAVRXN010000001.1, from coordinate 17,490,681 downwards.
TCGAAAATAGCTCTAGCGGTTTTGTTTAAAATATATATCTATTGAGATTTTGACATTACAAATAAAAATTTCTTCTTGTTTTTTTGGGGGTAAAAATTATTTAAAGATGGTTTATTGGTGACCGATTTTTTTTTTAATTTAAATATTTTAAAAAACGGCTCTTACGAGTTAGTTAAAACGGGTATTTAGGATCACCTAAAAGATAGGCCAGCCTTACCTAGAAGTGTAGTCATGAGTTCAATTTTAGCTCAGCAATGAAAGGTAGTTTACTTATTCGAAATTGTTCTAAAATGCCTCTAATGGTTTTGTTACTAAATTACTATCTGGGGAGAGTTGTACGTGATAAATAACACTATATGTTTGTTTTTTAGAGGGAAATTAATTTAAGGGTAGTTCACTGATAGCCAACTTTTGATATAAAACTATATGAGTAAAAAATATTATATATGATGATGTCATACCATTTACCATAAATTATTTGTATTTATAAGTCCAACACCTTAGCTCAGTCAGTAGCTCCTTTTTCTAATGAGCTAGGAATCCCGGGTCAATTCCTGACATGGCCTAAAAAATTAAATTTTCTAATTGTGTGTTTCCTATTTTATAGTGATGAATTAACGAACGGAGGACAGGGCGCTGTGTCTGTTTTGGATTTAAGCTACGTAGTTTGTTATTCGTGTGCTGAGATAATCAGTCAGCTCAGAAATTACACGTCAAACAAATTTAAATTAAAATGTTATCTTAATACTGTATTTGTACAATAAAATAGAATTATTTGCAACGTTGGCAGTCGTAGAGTGGATGTGTCCCAACTGAAATCTCTCCGAAATAAACGCAAGTGTTTGGTTGCGGAATGCATTCTTCAGTAACATCCTTTTTTTTTAATCAGTTGGTAAGCGTGGCGAAATGCGGTGCTTGCTGAAACAGATGTAAAACAGTTCCTCTGGTCATTGCCTGAGATGTTTCCTGCCAGGAAGGTCAATTTCAGGTCTACTCTTTATCATCGGGATGATCTGAGACAGTGTTTTGGACATTTTGGATGTATATACAAGTTCATTATATCCCTTAGATCAGCGTTTCCTAAACTGTGAAACCTAACCCTCATCGGTACGTGAAGAATCGATACAATTAATTTAATTTCTTACAAAGAATATTCTCAACCGTTCTTGAATATTTGTCATGGGCATAGAGACATAGCAGTGTCTTAGGCTCTACATACCAGAGACATAATAGTGTCTTAGGTTATAACCACCAACGACATAGCAGTGTCTTATGCTATAACCACCAGAACATAGCAGTGTCTTAGGCTATAACCATCAGAGACATAGCAGTGTCTTAGGTTATAACCACCAGAGACATAGCAGTGTCTTAGGTTATAGCCACAGAAAAATAGCAGTATCTTAGGCTATAACCACCAGAGACATAGCAGTGTCTTAGGCTATAACCACCATAGACATAGTAGTGTCTTAGGCTATAACCACCAGATACATAGCAGTGTCTTAGGTTATAACCACCAGAGACATAGCAGTGTCTTAGGTTATAACCACAGAGACATAGCAGTGTCTTAGGTTATAACCATCAGATACATAGCAGTGTCTTAGTTATAACCACCAGAGACATAGCAGTATCTTGGGCTATAACCACCAGATACATAGCAGTGTCTTAGGTTATAACCACCAGAGACATAGCAGTGTCTTAGGCTATAACCACCAGAGACATAGCAGTGTCTTATGCTATAACCACCAGAGACATAGCAGTGTATTATGCTATAACCACAGAAACATAGCAGTGTCTTAGGCTATAACCATCAGAGACATAGCAGTGTCTTAGGTTATAACCACCAGAGACATAGCAGTGTCTTAGGTTATAACCACAAGAGACATAGCAGTGTCTTAGGCTATAACCACCAACGACATAAGCAGTGTCTTAGGTTATAACCACAAGAGACATAGCAGTATCTTAGGCTATAACCACCAGAGACATAGCAGTGTCTTAGTATATAACCACCAGAGAAATAACAGTGTATTAGGCTCCATTGCTATGCATTGTGGTATTTTAACAGGAAATTTTTTAATTAATAGAAATATTTCTGCAAAGCCCATGACAGACATTCAAGAACTGTTGAATTTACTATATGTATAAAATTAAAATGATCTATCTACTTAAGCAATATTTGACTTATTTTGTGTTTACCTGGGTGGTCTTGGGGTAAAATGCTCGTATCAGGACCCCATTTTCATTGGTTCACACCCAGCCGAGGTTGGCATATTTCTTGATCGATAAAATCCGTAGCACAACTTCCTTCGGAGGGAAAGTAAAGCCGTCGGTCCCATGTCGATTTTGGCATGGGAAAGAACCTTGGAAGGTGTGTGAAGATATCTTTTCCGGAAAATTGGAAGGTTCTTTCGACCTCGCTCGCAATATGATATAATAATGTAAGGATATAAATCAGTGGGTTCAGGAAGCGTACATTAAATAAATACCTCAAATAAATTCAAAAAAGTTTTGCTGACCTTAGAGTTTTGGATAGCTAAACTAACAAAATTCTAATTTTATTATAACTTTTAAAATTTTGGAAGCAAGCCTTAGATGGTATGGGCATATATTGAGGATGGAGTAGGAGAGAATACCAAAGAAAATGAGGGAGATGAAGTATGTAGGGAAAAGAACACAAGGGAGACCAAGATAGAGGAGAAGAATGGAAACTATTGAAGGTGTAAGAATAGTGGAAGTATAAAGGAAGATAGAGGAATTTTAGTAAACTGATCTGACCAAAGACTCAAAACAGTTGATGATGATGATGATTAATTAACTACATAATCGCATTTTATGGTTGTATTACATTTGGGTCGCTTTGTCGGTGAATCGTTTTAATATTTAGATAAAAGCTTCTGATAATATGAAGAGAAAATTAATGGAAGAAGGGATGATATTAATCATCAGGGAGAGGAAATTGGGGTTAAATGGGAGTTGCCAATTATTTTGAATTTATGTATCTCTTCTTTTTTTTAGCACTGCCTCTTACTACCCGTTCGGGTTATACGCTTATATACTAATTACACTAATGTTGTAGGGGAGGATGTATGAATTTAGGGGAAGTGTACTCGCATTTGAATGGAAGGAGAGTGTAAAATCATTTAGGGGAAAGAACGACCCTGCCGGGATTTGAGCACTGATCTCACCTTCGTCGGCAGTTTAGTCTATTACGAGAGTTAAGTTTTTTTTAATTTCTGTCCAATATTTTGACACATTATCATTATTACTTTGCTTCGCGCAAGGGTTTATACAGAATTGTAAGCATTCTAAGCGCGAAACCCTTGGGCCAGGCTTGTTTCAACTGTTGGACAACCATGTGGCATCACCCCCCTATTTTGTACTCCCCTTGAAGACTCGATGAACACATTGTTACCTGACGAGAGGACCATCTTGTTAGTACTGTTAAAACACACACTCACACATGCACAGTCATTAGCTCGGTGACGGGCGCACGCTAAACTAGACAACACATCAACATAGCGGGCCTCGGAAATTATCAACAGCAAAACAAAACACTGAGTAGGTTGACATTTTATGACAGCATCTTACCACCAATCCGGGATATACACATTAGGGCAGTGTTTCTCAAAGTGTGGTCCGCGGCGGCTCATCAAGTGGCCCGCAGGATATCTCAGAGAGTTGAGTAATAATAGTAATAATGAATTAAAGAATGCTGATCATGTATAATACTTAATTACTCTATGCCATTAGGAACTCGAAAGTTAATTACCACACATACAAAAGTATGCCACCTAACCCTACCTTGAGCTAGTTCTACCCAGTCCACCTTATTACACCCTATTGTTTTTATTAATTTAAATATGACAGAGACTTCTTTTAACCATAATCTAAAGTGTATTATAAAGTTCTCATGATTATCCAACAGATGGCAGCATTAGCTCAATTTGAGTTAAAATTGTACTCCTCAACTTTCCCCCCTATACTCGTCATACGTATTGGGGATAAATTCCCTGTTAGTAAGCGCAGCTGGACCCGCTTCGGTGGCCACATGGTCTAAGGCGCTACTCTCGCAGTGGACTAGACTGCCGATGACGGGGAGATCAAGGTTCGAATCTTGATCGGGTGTACTGAGGGTGGTTTTTCCAAAATTGTTTTATTCTTTTCCTCCAAGCGAATTTAGGTACACTTCCTATATATATAACCTCCCTAATACCTAAAACATTATCGTAATTAGTACATAAGCGTATAACCTGAACAGGTAGTAAGACGCAGTGCTACAAAAAACCACTAGTAATCTGCGCAAGGAAGTAGTGGAGTCGTATCGTCAGGAGACGAACGTTACCGTCAATCCTAAGGATGACAAGAGACGTCGGACGCTGCTAGCGCGACGTAAACGCTGGTCTTGAGCTAATGTCACGCACGCCATGCAGGTGAAAGCCGTTACTTACACCATTACCTCTCATTTAACTCGGGGGGCCCACGCCTTCTCTCGCTATCTGCGTCCGACATGTCTTACATCTCCATCATTAGGTTAAAACAACTCCCGGCCTACTGTCTCGAGTGGTCTTGATGTGTTCGAGGTCCGTCTCACAGAAACAGGGGAAGAAGGACGTTTGTTACACGAGAGGATTTGTAAGTGAAGTTCACTTTTTTTTAATCCCAAGTGAAGTCAAAGTGAGGCTTGAAACATGCGAATAAATGTTGAAGTTGAAGTCGAAGATAGTTTTTTTGCTATTGCCACATAACATTACATTTTTTAGCATCACGTCTTACTACCCGCTATGTACTAATTACGTTAATGGGCTAGGAATTGGGCAGAATGTATATAGAGGAAGTGAATCCGCATTTGCGTGGAAGGAAAGTGGAAAACTATCTAGAAAAAACCACCCCCAGTTCACCCAAGAGAGATTAGAACCTCGATCTCCTCGTCCTCGGCAGTCTAGCTCAACATGAAACTTGCACCTTAGCCAACTACGCCACCGAGGCGGGTATCATAAATGTAATGTAATAATATACAATGTTACAGAAACGTTGAGAAAAGAGGAGCCTCTCTGTCCACGAAAGAGCAAAACAATCAATTTCCTATTTCTAAGTACCTCATATATATTTGGCTTATAGCTCAGAAACTATGGTTTTATAAAACTATATACCAGATTAAAATATATTTTTTAATTTTAACATTACTACAACTTTACAATGATAAGCTATTTTGTATCTCAAATAGTTGCGGATTTATGATAAAAATTGGAAATTTCCAACTCTCTAAAGAGCCCTCAAAGTCATTTTCACGAGAGAACGAAAATTACAATCTTGTTCGCAATGTCGGGATACAAAATTTAATTTAAAAAAATCGTTAGAGCGGAATTTTATAAAATCTATTTTTTCCCATTTCCCCTTCAGTAAACCATCATTGAATTTATGGTTAGATATCTAATTCCAACAAACTCTTGGGGGTATGTTATTAAAACCCTAGATACCAAGTTTTAGCATGATTGGTAAAATATTTTCGGCTCTATTTTGAGATACAGACATAAGGCAAAGCCAAAATCACTTTTTCGCTTTCAGGGGGTCATGAAACGTTGGAATTTATCAAAATCTTGAGTCCGTGTTTGTTGAATATCACGATAATTCTTTCTTCGAGGGGTCAAGAAAAAGTAAAAATCTAGATAACCTGGCAAAGCCATGGACATAGATCACGCCACTACTTGTTTTGAAATATATATATATATATATATATTTATATATATATATATTTATATATATATATTTATATATATAAATAGATCAAAACGACAGGAAACAGAGTTCGTGCGAAATCCGAAATTGCACTTTTCAGAAACGGGCCTAGCCCCTATTAATGAATAATGAGCATGTTGGGTCATAACTGTAACAGAATTTGTCATTGGTATTATATTATTTCGCTCTGCACACTTGATTGAGTCGCAATACCGTTCAGAACGGTAAAGGATAAAAGAGAAAAAAATTAGAATCTCTTCTTTTTTGCGTCATTGATTTGCATTGTTTCTTTTCCTTCTCATCAGAACCATAACGGTCACGAGGGAAAAAAACCGAAAAGGTTGGCCAGCCGTTTCAAGATCGGAATGTTAAGTTGTTGATATTGAAATTAAATTCGCGAATGTGGGAATATAGATATAAAAAAATTACATAATCAAACATATTTTGACTTTGAGCGGATTTTAAACATATATGGATAAGATTAAAATTGTATCCCTCACTGATTATTTATTTTTATTACTGCGTCTTACTGCTTATTAAGGTTACACGCAAATATAATTAATCTAATGGGGTAGTGATCATTAATGAAACAATTTAGAGGTAGTAATAATAATATAGTATTTATTTGGGCTAAGTTAAGGACAGCGCCTTTTCTTACACTTAACCCCTAATATACCAGCATTTGCTTGCAAGGAGAGTGGGAAACCATTTAGGAAAAAAACACCTTTAGTAGACCCGACAGGGATTCGAACCCTGATCTCCCCGTCATCAGCGGGCCAATCTAACATAATAATGACGCCTTAGACCATTTGGCCACTGCCACTGGTAAATTATCACTATTTTATTTTTATTTTTGTGACGGTCATGTATTATTATGTGGATCTTTGTTTTATTAATTTCTAAAAATATGTTAAAATAAAGGTAAAGAGCGCAGATCAACCTCGAAGTGAACCAAGTTCCCCCATTTTTCTAGGTCCAACCTACAAAACACCTGAACAACATATTATTTGAAAACCAAAATTAAAGTAATATTTGACGGTAATCAAGCAATTTTAAATCTCTGCTTTCCACAAGCCGTGGTCGTATTTCAAGGTTCATTACATTCTTAAGCTCATGGTACAATCAGGACGAACACGAACGGGACTTTATTCATAATTCCCTTTGCTTCACAATTCTTTCCACAGTGTGCATAGTTAAATTTTTATTAGAATTGCTTTATCCCTTATAGGATACACTTTTTTTTTTACTTTTTATCAACACCTCGTAGAGAAAGTATTGTGATCATCAAACAAATCGAACTCAAGATTTTTATAAATGTCGATGTTTCATGACCCCCTAAAACCAAAAAAGGGGTTTTAAAATGCCGTCTGTCTGTACCTCAGGCTAGAGCCAAAACTATCTTACCGATTGGGCTAAAACTTGCTATCTGGGGTTTTCATAAGGTCCTCCTGAGGGGTTTTTGGAATTAGATATCCAACCCTAAAATTAAGGATAATTCACTAAGGAAAAAAATAAAAATTGATTTTCTCGAAATTTGCTCTAAACAATTTTGATTAAAATTTATATTTAAACACTGTTTATCATTATAAACAAGATGGAAATTCTTATTTTCTCATGAAATTGACTTTGAGGGTACTTTACTTAAGGGAAATTTTCCAATTTTCATAATTTCTTAGCAAGTATTTAAGATACGAAATAAGTTATCAGTGTAAAATTGTAGTACTATTAATGATAAAAATCTTTTATTTGAAATATATTTTTATAAAACCAACCATTTCTGAGATATGAGTAAATATATATACTATTTAATTCAGATATTTATAATAATAATAATTATTATTATTATTATTATTATTATTACTATTATTATTAATATTACCGCGTCTGACTACCTGTTCGGGTTTTACGCACTTACGCTAATGTGTACACCCAATGGTAGGGTTATTGTGAGATGAAATGGAGGACCTACAGTTTAACGTGGAATCCGAACCACGGTGGAGGCCTGGCATTCCTCACATTCACAAGTTGTGATTAATACACGTCTTGTCAGAGGTGAAGGAAGGGTTCGGTAATCAGATAAATCTGTGCCGGGACCGAATATTGAGCCCCGGACCCCAACACAAAAGTGTGACACCTTACCCCTAGACCACCAGATTACCTTCAGATCTTTGAAAATTAATTTGATTCTTATTCCCTTTGGTGGACAAAGATATTTCTCTCTTTTCAATTTTTCTGTAACATTGTTCCTAGTTTCTAATGCCATGGAGTAATTTGGTGACATTGTATATTATTTCATTTATAATCTTTGGGGTATTTTTACACAAATCCTTAGAGTTTTTAGTAAATGTATATTTTAAGAAAAGTGTGGAAGAAAGCCTGTATCGAAAATTGATAGCATTTTACTATATAATTAATTTTATTTTATAGGTATTTATAATATACATCTCAACTGATAGCTGCAAATCACATAAATAATTGACGTATGAATGCGTGAAATTATTTCTAGTAACTTTTCTGTCAGATAAGAACCCTTCCTATGAAAATTATACTATATTTATTTATATATAATATTATGTGATTGGACTAACCGAGCTCTGCTCGCTGCCCTCATGACTGAGCGACTCTCCTGTTCTGCTGATGGTGTCGTTCAGCTCCTGATGCACCAGTTGTCTAAGCACCACCGCCTCGGAGCCGCTCCCGAGGTCTTGTTCCGGTCCCAAGTCTAGTTCCACAGAAGAACCGCCCCCACTGCCACCCTCAGACGTCGTGTAGTCCTGCGTCTTCACCGTCTGAAACACACGAGGTCGTTGTATTACCAAGTCTTGTCAAAACAGCCAGACTGCCGCCATCTTTGTATTACACAAGGCACAGGATTACAAGCTCACGTACAATAAACTAGACTATCGCCATCTTTCTATTACACAAGGCACACAGGATTACAAGCTCACTTACAATAAACTAGACTACCGCCATCTTTCTATTACACAAGGCACACAGGATTACAAGCAAACTTACAATAAACTAGACTACCGACATCTTTGTATTACACAAGGCACAGGATTACAAGCTCACGTACAATAAACTAGACTACCGACATCTTTGTATTACACAAGGCACAGGATTACAAGCTCACTTAAAATAAACTAGACTACCGACATCTTTGTATTACACAAGGCACAGGATTACAAGCTCACGTACAATAAACTAGACTATCGCCATCTTTCTATTACACAAGGCACACAGGATTACAAGCTCACTTACAATAAACTAGACTACCGCCATCTTTCTATTACACAAGGCACACAGGATTACAAGCAAACTTACAATAAACTAGACTACCGACATCTTTGTATTACACAAGGCACAGGATTACAAGCTCACGTACAATAAACTAGACTACCGACATCTTTGTATTACACAAGGCACAGGATTACAAGCTCACGTACAATAAACTAGACTACCGACATCTTTGTATTACACAAGGCACAGGATTACAAGGTAACTTACAACAAACTGAATTACGGCCATATTTGTAACTAACAAAAGTTTAATCAGCGAGAAACCTTTACTGTTATATTATTGACCTAGGATTTTACTTAATGGTAGCCTACGTCAGTGGGTACGCAGACTAAACGTCAAGCTAATTTAATCTGGCTATACGGTGACTTCGAGGTCGTGGTTCGAATCTCAGCTGGCTGTGTTGAGGGAGATTTTTCCTTAAATTGTTTCCCACTGTCCTTTTACTCGAATGCATATAATTTACTATAAATTTTAGGGATCCATTAGAGTAATTAATGTATACGTATAGTCAGACGTTGGTGGAAAAAACTTACTTGTATAATCCAAGTTTTTTTACTCCAATTTTATGAAGTTTTTACTGTATATTTTACAGTTAGAAAAAATGGAAACGATTAATTGTTCCAGCAGTTATAGATTCACAGTGGTTTAATTTGTGGACCTTCTTAATTGCCGAGGTTTTATTTTACGTCTTTAACGTAATAAACACGGGAGCAGGAAAAATAAACACGTATTAGATAAATAATTACAATGTACGTACTTTTAAACAATACGTTTGAAAACATATTAATTGTCGATTACACGAAACTGGTCTACGTATTAGGAAGATGCAGGTGGCTGGGCAATCAGGGATGTTGTATTAGGAGTAGAGAAGTAGAAGTAGAAGAATATTTCTTTCTTTGTGTTAAGATTAGGGATGTGGTATCGAAAGTATCGATACTATAATCATTTAAAGTATTGGAAAAAAAATATCGATACCGTACTAGTATCGAAAGAAAAGTATCGATAACATTAAGTATCGGTATCTAAATTTTAATCTAGAAAAAATATTTTTTTTAATCAAGTAATAATTTCAACATTGGCATTGTAATAATAATTGTATTTTTATATTTATTTGAACACTGAAAATTACAATGATTTAACCATATTATGGTATATTTAGGTCTATCGCGTCTATGTTATGTGTTGGAACTTGGAAGATATGATATATAGTATTGTGTGATGGTTTTATAAAAGGTTTTACCATACCAGATTTCAAAATATCTATGAAAATGTAGCTGATGGAAAATTATTTAATAGCTAAATATGATTATGATTAGTAATACATTTTTTCAATCCCTTCTTTAACCAAAGTAAACATTTAATCTAAGCATAAGTGAAGATAACAAAAAAAGTTGTTTCTTTCGACACCGATCTGATACCGGAGTATGAATATTAATATCAGTAAAAGTATTGAAAAAAAAGTATTGAGTAAAAAAAACTAGTATCAAAAGGAAAATATCGATATTAGTGAAGTATCGATACTTTTCTCACATCCATAGTTAATTTTTAATTTCAGCACCGCGTCTTACTACCCGTTCGGGTTATACGCTTAAGTACTAATTACACTAATGGATTAGGAAAATGGGAAGGTTTAACTTAGAGGAAGTGAACCCGCATTTGCGTGGAGGGAGAGTGGAAAACCATTTAGGAAAAACCACCCCCAGTTCACCCGACCGAGATTCGAACCTCGATCTCCCCGTCCTCAGTGGTCTGACTCAACACGACTGGCGCGTTAGCCAACTACGCCACCGAGGCGGGTATCCATAGTTAAGATGGTTTATTCACTTCTACCGTGGTACAAATAGATGGTACGATACACCCCTCATACGTTATTTCTCTTTTTTATCTTAATATAGAGTTAAGTTATTTACTAAAAGCTCTTATGATATGTGAAACGAAATAATAAACATTGTTGCAGGAACATTCTAAGAAAGAGCATAACCATTTTTATTTTATTTTCAAGCGTATGGTATTTTTTTGACCGGGAGGGACATAACATCCAGTTCGGTCACCTGTATGTAGGCTATTAGCCTCTCAGGTGTCACAGAACGTTGCCCAGGGTACACCTTTGGAGGTCGTCTACACGTCGTACCAGCAGAGGATGTGATGATAGTGAATATAGAGGTGTGGGCCAGTGGGAATCTTAAACCTAGCTTAAGTCTAATTTACCAACCCCTTGTGACCGTTGGGATAATTCCTCTTAAGAGAAAGATACCCACGGTACCAGCCGGGAACTAAACCCGGAACCCCTAGGTTCGTAGCCAGATGTACTGACAACTACACCAGGAGCCTGATTTATCAACAAAATAATATACAATGTTACGGAAGCATTGAGAAAAGAGAAACATATCTGGCCACCAAAGATCATGACAATCACGTCAATTATATTCTTAGTAAACATATTATATATATATATATATTTTTTTTGCTTATAGTTCAGAAAATATTGGTTTTATAAAAATACCTTTCAAATAAATTAGTTTTATGTTTAATAGTACTACAAGGTGTCCCAAAATAAAACAGGTCCCAAACACACGGTATTTCAAAGTCTGTGTTTGAAATTTGCGCAATCAGCCTTTATGCATAGTTTCAAAAAATAAACGTTTACTGGTCGGCGAGTGGAACTATGAATAACGTCTGGTAATTTTAGTTTGTTACCAATGAAAAATTAGACGTTGCAACTAGAATAAGTGGCGCTTATAAAAGTTATGAAATATTTATAGTCCACGTTGTGATCTAATTTGCACCAGATCATTCAAACTAAGAAAAAAAAAAACAACGATGAAAAGATTTGAAAAGAGAATATAAAAGAGGTTTGTTCCATTTGCCTTGTGGATTCCTTCACAACTTTTTTTTCTTCTTCATAAAACGGAATAAAAAAAATTATTGAATAGTACAAGTGTTCTTTATTCACTTTTAAAAAGTGTAATAGAATTATAACAACGGAGATTATATAATAGATGTTTCGGTAAAGTTGTTCCTTAGTCAAACATAGCCCTATCATCTTTATTATCGCCTCCATCATCTCTTTACATAAAGACCCACGCGCGGTTCCGGTTGTTTTCTGGAATATCCCCTTCTTCCGTACAGCAATTTGAACGGGGGTGACAAAAACAAACTCCGTTTCACAAAAATATTTGAATAAGAAACCGTCACCGAAGCAGCACGTTCCAAAAGAAGTTGTCTTAAGGAAACAACGACACAAGTCCCGGAAAAACAATCTGAAAACTCTTGCCTTTTTGTGCCTATTTACACCAATAGATAGGCATGAGGAAGGTAAATCTAAAGTAAATGTACCCGCATTTTTGTGCTAGGAAGAATGAATAAAACCTCACTCAGTAAACCCAACCGGGATTCGAATCCTGATATACCCATCACCGGACGTCTATATTGTTTAATGATGACACCTTTTAGACCATCCGACCACCGATGCTGTTTTCTGTAAGTTTAAGGGGCCCAACTACTACGCGCTGCAGACGTTCAGAAATCCGGGGTTTGTTCTTTTAAAAATATGGTTCACACCAAAATGGAGGCGAAATAAATGTACGAAATGATGAAAGTAGCTCATTTTCAATTATGTTTTACTCGAAAACTCGCAGTTTTTGGATTAAGATAAATGATCATAAAAATAATAGCCTTCTTAAAATATATATTAAAAAAAATTAGGGTCACCACAGAATTATTTAAGATAATTGCGAATTGGTTTAGTGTTTTTTATGTTCCAGGACTGCCATTCCTATAGGAAATAGACCATAGTTGTATTTTACTTCAAGTAGGTGGTACCCTTAATTTTTGTATATTTATATAAAACAGACATGAGAGGTCGGAACTCTATAATATATAGTTCAGTGGCTACCAACGTTTTTTTTCAGCTGACTCCTCACTTGATAGATCATAAAAAAAAATATTTAAAAAGTTTTTTTCTAGTAACTTATTTATTTTATACAAAAATCAATGTAGCACTGTCAGCTTAATGGTACCGAAAAAATTAACTGAAAATTAATGTAATGGTTGGAAATGTTTAGTTTTTATGAGAGTCAGAGTTGAAAATTCGGTGGTGTTACACGTGGCCGGAAATCCGAACCTTGTGGGCTTGAAAATAAACACGTACTGTACATGCACACGAGCGTCTTACATTTGGCTGTTCACAAAATAGATAAATAACTACAACGGGTAGCCAGTGTTGCCAATACCTCAAGAAAAAATCGACTTAATTTTACTTTTAATGAGGGATTGAAACAAAACATATTTTCAATTCTTAGCCGATTTTTAACGTTACAGTAAAACCCCGTTAGAGCTAGCCCCGGTAGTCCAAAATTCCGGATAAGTTAATACGAATACACTTTTCGGAAGATGGGGAAAAATTGAGGTCAGATGAAATATCTTTTATTGGTTAACAAGGTCAAAGTTAAAAGAGAATTGTAAGAAACAGTAATATCTGGTAATAACTGCTTAATATTTACGTCATGTTGTAGTCAACACAATGTGTTTTCCTGTAACTAAAAATAATTACATTACTTATTACGTGTTATACATCAGTTAAATAAATGAAAATTTGATTAAACTCATTCAACTGTAATTTAAAATTCGTGAAAATACTGTATCCCTGTATTCTCCCAATTAATCCGAATTTTCACTAATCCGAACAAGCCTCGCTCCCAATTAGTTCGGAATAAACCAGGTTCCAGTGAACTTAAAATTGTTCCCTCCTCTGGAATGTTTTACTTGCGCACACCCTCTCCCCCTTCCGGCCATGGATACCTCTTCATACGTCAAATATATTTTAAATATGGTTTAGGCATTATTTGTTGAATGCCAGGCCTCCACCGTGGTTCGGATTCCACGTTAAACTGTAGGTCCTCCATTTCATCTCACAATCATCCTACCATTACACATTAGCGTAAGTGCGTATAACCCGAACGGGTAGTAAGACGCGGTGGCTAATAATAATAATTTATTTGTTGGTGGTGACCTAGCTGTCTAGGGTAAGGTGTCAGACTTCTGTGCTGAGGGTCCAGGGTTCAATCCTCGGTCTCGGTACCGATTTATCTAATTTCCAAACCCTTCCTTCACCTCTGACAAGACGTGTATTAATCACAGCTTGTGAATGTGTGGAATGCCAGGCCTCCACCGTGGTTCGGATCCCACGTTAAACTGTAGGTCCTCCATTTCATCTCACAATCACCCTACCATTACACATTAGCGTAAGTGCGTATAACCCGAACGGGTAGTAAGACCCGGTGCTAATAATAATAATAATATTTGTTTTCTTGGATAGTTTTTTTCCTCTGCTCTTTAGACTTATGACTATCTTCCACCGAGACCAACAATTTAATCCACCGAGCGTAAAGCTTGCGCAGGCTCTTTACAACAATTCAAATATAACCTAAAGTGTGGACACACTTCTATTATCGATTATAAGATGATATTGCTGTCTCTTTCAACGTCGACGAAATCACGAATAAAGGAAGACATTTTCTTGACAGGATAGTGAATCCTGTCGAATGGGCACGTTCTATTAATGTGTGTGTTTTTTTTAAATAGCTGCATGGTGGCGTAAATAATCTACTTTTCTTTAGGCGAGTTGCGTTATTGAAGAGTAAAGTATCAACATCACAATGCATAAAGTAATTTAATAAAAAATAAAGCAAAATAAATGGTAGGACACAACCGTACAAACTTTTCCTATAGTGTAGCTTAAAAAAAATAAAAAATCGCAAAAAAGTTTTTTTGCTAACTTCCCTTAAATGATTTATATTTTTAAAAATAAAACTATATTTATATTTAACATAAAAAACTATTCTAGATACCCATTTTGAGTGAAATCTTAAAGATCATTTTTAAAATATTTCAAATTTTATAAGATTTGTCAGAAGAAAACTACACTTAAATTAATTAATTTTAGAAAAACCAACAAATATACATTATAATAAATGTTCTATATAAATGTTCTATAGTTTAATTATCCGGATCAATTTATTTTAAGAAAAAACAAAAATTTCACTTTGTAGTGATTGCGGCACTTTTAATCGACGCCCAATTCTTTCCACCTTAAAATAGTCGTGGCCTTGAAAATAATTTAAAAATGTTATCAAGGCATCACGTTTTATGTCTTATCTTTGTTTCACTTTTTTACCGTTTAACTCAGGGTAAATAAAAACCTTGGCATTTATTTACCAGTTTATTTGAGGTAAATCTTGTACTCGATGTAGGGAAATGCAAATTTACAAGGCCAAACAAAAATAATATCTGAATATTCGAGTCAAGACTTATCAACTATTTTTAGCACCGCATCCGTGTTATATGAATACGTACTAATTATGCTAATGTATTAGGGATGATAAAGTTAGAATTTAGAGGAAGTGTGACCGCATTTGCATCGAGGGAGAGTGATACCAATTAGGGAAAACCACCCCCAGTAAACCCAAACGGGACTTTTACCCTGATCTCCCTATCATCAGCAGTCCAGTCCAATGTGAGAGTGACACCTTATACCATTTGGCCACCGAAGTAGGTACCTATTAATTACTAACCCATGAAGATAAATATAATCAGTTAGAGATATTTTTTATTTCCTTTAGATACATGAGAAGTTACTTTTAAAAAATATTATTCATTCATCTTGTAACTAACTGTGTTATGTCTCTTTGACAAGAGAATTCAATTTCCATATCCTTCAAGGGGTTGAAAAATACTGTATTTATCAAACAATAAACAAAATTGTTTTAAGTAAAATGTTCAACTGCCAGAAAAAAAAAATTGCCTCGAATAGACAATACTTTGACAGGAGAAGAAATAAAAATCAATTTACCTAGAGAAAGATGCATTGAAACTATTATCTACCACGATATTAGTCAATACATTCAAATTACATTGTTTCCCCTTTTCCCGTCTATTTAGTTTACATACGTTTTACACTTATAGAATCATCTTTATTCTCACAACTTGTGATGTGAGGAATGCCAGGCCTCCACCGTGTTCGGATTCCACGTTAAACTGTAGGTCCTTCATTTCATCTCACAATCACCCTACCATTATACATTAGCTTAAGTGCGTATACCCGAACGGGTAGTAAGACGCGGTGCTAATAATAAATAATAATAATAATAATAATAATAATAATAATAATAAATAATAATAATAATAATAATAATAATAATATTTATTCTCACTCAAAGATGTAGTTCACGTCACGCTGATTAGTAGTTTTTTTGACAAAACAAAATGCGTATCTTCAATATAAATCAAACATGGATGGATAATTTGTGGTTCACACCGATTCCTTGGGCTTATCGCGAACAATTTGCAGTGTCTTAAAACATTCATTGGAAAGTATTTGTCCAATTTTCATAAGAAGGGCCTCTCAGAAAATACAAGCATAGATACATTTATTTGCACTCAAAATGTATAACTTTTTACTCTTTTATAAGTGGTCAGAGCTACTGGCTACAGCTCCAGATGTTCCGGATTCTATCCCCGGCGCTTCCATTTTTTTTGTTTTTTTTGTGATGCTGTGTGTCTGGAACGCAAACTCAGCCCCATGAGGACAAGTGAAGCGCTATTTGAATAAAGAAATAGCGGCTACGGTTCATTGTACTGACCACATGACACCCTCTACCCGCAAATGTTGGCACAATCATCGCTAACGGTGGCGGCCGCTCGGTCGGTATAGCTCGCTGGTGGACTCACTCCATGGAGCTGATATTATTCTATAGGTACTTATAATACCCATCAAAAGTGACCGTTTTAGATCAGACGATTTGACGTATGAATACATGAGAGTAAAAATAGCTATTTTTTATAGCTCTCAGATAAGGTTCTTCCTATGAAAATTGGACTGTACGTTAAAATATAATTTCGAATCGCTATAAGATTCTTTGAACACATGTTCAAAATGTTCAACTTTGAGGTCCAAACATGAACCAAATTCTAATGAAACGCGGAATAAAAATATATACCTACAGACGTGGGTTGAAAATATTCCTTTGTTTGTGCTTGGCGTCTTACTACCCGACAGAGATATCCAAATATTTACACTAAAAGGTTTGGGATGAATAAGGTAGAATTTCACAGGAAGTGTACCATAATTTGCGGGGAGGGAGCTAGAGAAATAATTTAAGCAAAAAAAAAACACCTGGATTCACCCGACTGTGATGATAGCGACCCAGACGTCCCCCTCCCCACCTCACCAAAGGCAAACCCGACAAGACAAGACTGACGCTTTTGTCCGTGAGACCAATGATGCGGATGATTCCCTCATTTTGTGTGGATGAAATCCCCAAGTGCCATTTGTTTAAATAAATAAAACGGAAACACAACCAACAACCTATGGCGAAGATGACGTCCACGTTATTTTATTCGGCGCCGTTAAAGTGGAACGATAAAAGAAGCTGTGAAGTGTTTCCATCAGATCGTAAGAGTCCAATCAGTTGGGTAATCAGATCCTTCACCTTCCCCCCCCCTTTTCCACTAACTACATCCCACCATCATCACCTCCCTTTTGATCTTGGACTCTTGTTTGTTGTAACAAAGAAGAAAATCCGGAACGATGAGTAATTAGAGAGGTCTGAGATAAATATTTCCCCTCTCACTCCTCCCCCACAATTTCCTTCCAGCCCAAATTACTCGTTATTCGAAATGACACTTCGTATTTATTGTGTTTTGTTATTTATTTTAGTTTTTAAAAAAAGGTGTAACTAAAGCGTTTTGCTTTTAAAATCATCTGACCCGCTTCGTTGGTCGCATTGACTTAAGACTCAGGGGTCGGTAACCTTTTTAGTATCGCGGGGCTGTATTTCTTAAGAAAGATGTCTTTGCCTGGTTTGAAAATATCGAGCGAAAATTTTCAATTTCTATTTTTCTTATACAATAATTAGTTACTAGACTATTTTTTATGAACACACTTGTTTGTTTGATAAATATTTGGCGGGCCAGATAAAAACCAGTCAGTGGGCCGTAGGTTGCCAACCACTGGTCTAAGTCCTCACTCTCGCTGTAGACTGGTTTGCAATTTGAATTTTGATTTGTTGAACTGAGGCCGGTTTTCTCTAAATGGTTTCCCCCGCCTTCTTCGACGCAAATTAGAGTACATTTCTTTTAAATCCTACCTTCCTCATCCCCGCTTTATTAGTATGGATACGCGTAGTAAGACGCCGTGCAGTCATTACAATTTTTTTTTTAAGGATGGAGAAACGTCTGATCTTGTCTTCGTAACAACACAGATATAGGTGACCTGGTGGTCTAGGGGTTAAGGTGTCAGACTTCTGTGCTGAGGGTCCGGGGTTCAATCCTCGGTCCCGGTACAGATTTATCTGATTGCCAAACCCTTCCTTCACCTCGACAAGACGTGTATTAATCACAACTTGTGAATGTGAGGAATACCCGGCCTCCACCGTGGTTCGGATTCCACGTTAAACTGTAGGTCCTCCATTTCATCTCACAATCACCCTACCATTTCATATTAGCGTAAGTGCGTATAACCCGAATGGGTAGTAAGACGCGTGCTAATAAAATAATAATAATAAAATAATAATAAAACACAGATATACGCAATGTGAATAGAATAGAAGGTAGTGCCAGATGGAGAAAGACATCCGATTGGCTGAGCTTGTGACTTCACTCAGTAGACAGGTTATCACCTCACATTTACAAGGCTATATGTAAGACAAACTGAGTTGTTAAAAATCAGGTCACCTTTTGGAAATTTAAATAATAAATAAACCTTTAAAGTTCACACTAATTTCCAATTAACATCATTACTCTACTTATTTTGAAAAAAATGTATAGGTGACTGTCTACATATTAAAATATAATTTCTATGTACTGGGTGACGTAAGCAATGACATCATCAAATTACTACAAATGGCGCTACCTTTCTTTTCACTTAACATTGGGTATACCAACTATTTCCATTTAGTTTCTAATCAAATTTCATCTATTTCTTTTAAATAATATGCATCGTTTGAATCTAAAAGAAAGGACTTACGTAAAGTTTAGTAAATTACTGGACGAAATAAACAATTTCATAAACATAAAAAATAATAGAAGTGTTCATAGGCTGTTTAGCTATTAGAGGTTCCTATACCTTCTTTACAATAAAACAAAGAAATACTTTAATATCGATCTTGTGACATACATCGATGGACACGCGAACTAAATGTCAAACTCATCTGGTTTGGTTTGCCTATGACGCGAAGGTCTGGGTTCACATACCTCCGTGGTGTATTGATAATGTTTTTTACTATATGGTTTTACATCTTCCCTTTACGCAAATGCGGGTACATTCAACTAATATTTTTTTACTCGTTAATTAAAGATGTATAGCCTGGAAGACTAGTAATTCAAGGTTTGTGTGGTATAAATGAAGCACCAACCATAATAATATAGTGATATAGATAGATCGAATAGAGCGGTTAATTTTATAACATTTTGCTAAATAACGATTTTGTTATTTAAATAAATTAAATTACACACCGTTTGATGATGTATAGTGCATAGATGTGATTTTTTTTAGCACCGTGGCTTACTCTCAGTTCGGGTTATACGCTTATATTCTAATAACTCGCTTTGCTCGTTGGTGGCCCCGCCCCCCAAACCCCCCAGTGAGTTTTCTTTACAAGTGTATGTAAACTTATGTAATTCCAGCGTTGTTTTGAACGTAACAACTTAAAGTTATCGGTATTGTATTGTATATACCGCACCGACTTTAAAGTTGCTCCGCCATTTTGAATTTTTTTCGGGGGTTAAAAATTTAAATTTTTAACTTTTTGGAATTTTTGCATCGGTTAGAGGCTAGAAGCTATAAGTTTGCCAAATTTCAAGTTTCTAGCTCATCTAGAAGTGGGTAAACATTAATGTCAGTGAGTGAGTGAGTCTGCCATGTGGCTTTATAGTAGTATAAATTACGCTAATGATTTTAGGGATTAGGTAGTTTATATATATTTATAGGTCATGTACCCGCATTTACGTGGAAGGAGAGTGGAAAACAATTTTTGGAAAAACCACCCTCGGTACACCCGACCGAGATATGAACCTCGATCTCCCTGTCATCGTCAGTCTAGTCTACTGCGAGAGTAGCGCGTTAGAACACGCGGCCACCGAAGCGGGTATTTTAAAATTAATTAGTTGAGTATCGATCGACATTTTCAGAATAATTATATTTCCAACTTCACTCTTCCTAGAAAATAAGGCGGCGGAACGATCCCCAAGTCGTTATTTCTTCGTTTGGGCAGCACAAAAAAAAAAACATAGAGCTAACTTTTCTCTTCAATGTCGTACAAATAAAACTTTGTTGGGTGAAAAAAATCAAAAGGACAGAGGAATATCAACTGACCGTAAATGTTGAAAATGGTACGGAGAAGGGGGGGCTTAGCGTGTGAAATTGTAAGAATTCCTGCTACAATAATAGTAATAATTAGTCCGTCCTAGAGGTCGAGTGGTCAGTGGACCCTAGTTCGAAACTAAGAGCGAGTGACCCGCCTCTGTGGCGTAGTTGGCTAACGCGCTAGTCGTGTTGAGCCCGACTGCCGAGGACGGGGAGATCGAGGTTCGAATCTCGGTCGGGTGAACTGGGGGTGGTTTTTCCTAAATGGTTTTCCACTCTCCCTCCACGCAAATGCGGGTTCACTTCCTCTTTTCAACCTTCCCAATTCCTAATCCATTAGCGTAATTAGTACTTAAGCGTATAACCCGAACGGGTAGTAAGACGCGGTGCTAAATAAAAAAAAAAAAAAAAAAAAAAGAGCGAGTGCCAAAAGTAATATACTAATTTTTATGTTTTAAATCTCTCAGTGAGTCTCGCTACCAGTTCGGTTCGGCCTCTTTGGTCTGGTGGTCCGCATTATTGGCTATTAATCTAGAAATCCTGGGTTCGATCATCAGCGGCACCATAGGTATTCTTCCCGTAGGAGAGGTGTTCCTATGGTCGCTATGGTCTGGTTGATTTGGCCTAAATTAGAAGATTTCTATAGGCACCACATAATCATCATCATTATCATCACATCTTATCATCGGGGGGAGGTGACCGCATTTACATGGTGCTTCAGAAGACGGTTGCATATCTGGCACTGCCAGTAAAAGTTCAGGACCGACAAAATCTGGTGGCATACGAAAAAAAAAAAAAAAGACCCACTCAGATGTACTAATTATATGTGGGTCCATCTCACACATAATTTTGAAATTCAATAGAATTTGGATAATTCTACATTGGTTAATTCTAAAAATTGTATAGTTCAAACCCACCACGATTCCCCATGAAATTCATATCTATATCAATGATGGACAAAGGAAATGTTTGAATAATTTGAAGCCTATAGGCCTACATTGTTAATTTCTTCTAGTTTCTACTCATTTCAAACCTAACTGAAAGACGGTGGAACGCTGACAGATGGGAAGATTCCTGAATAAGCACAGAACAAAAATATCAAAGAATCCTCTGTTGAAGAAGACAGCACAAACATCCAAGCAGAAGGACCATTGCCCTCCATTTCTGAAGCAATTAACAATGACTGAAAATATGAGAAGATTCACTGAATACCAACCAGACTTAAAAATACATCATTTCTACAGCAGCAATCGGTGAACGTGAAGGTTTTGTTTATTGTATAAATACAAGCAATTTATAACAAATCAAGATGACTAATTCTTTTTTTCAAACGAAATGACAAAAACTGATTTAAGTCTGCAATTTTTTTTTCTCCCCCAACTTTTTATATATTGTGTTTAAATTTTTCTAGTTTTTTCATATATGTATAGATTGTGTATGTGGGTTTTATATAGCATATAAATCATAAAATGTATGTGATTATACTTAGTATATTTTGAGATTATTGATTTATTTCATACCAGCTGCCTAGATATTCATAAAACATTGTTAGTTCAAATTTTTGATGTGTTGAAATCTTTTTTAGATATCCCTCGGACGTAGAATTAAATAAATTCTATTGTAGACCCTAAACCGCTAGTTTCGTGTTGAGCTTTACTGCCGAGGACGGCGAGATCGAGGTTCGAATCTCGGTCGGGTGAACAAGGGGTGGTTTTTCCTAAATGGTTTTCCACTCTCACTTCACGCAAATGCGGGTCCGCTTCCTCTATATTCATCCTTCCCAATTCCTAGCCCATTAGAATAATTAGTACTTAAGCGTATAACCCGGATGGGTAGTAAGACGCGGTGCTAAGTATTTTACTGTAGGCCCTACTTGTTTCTTAGTGCGTTTATTGCCAGGGTCATAATCCCTAAAAACCAGTGTTCTCTTTTATTATTATTATTTTATAGGTTTTGATATTATTTATAAAAAGTGGTAGCTGCGGATCACATTACTTGAAATGTTAATCAATGATAATTGGTCTAATAAATTATATAGCTGTTAAAATGTACCTTCCTATAATTAAAATTGGACTGTAGTTGATACGCCCGTGCAAAACGATTTAACGGAATGTGTTGCAGAATCTTACCTGAAGCAGCAATGGCCAGAGAGAGATCATGAGGAGATTCCGTGCCGAGCTGGAACCAAAACAAAACAATTACAATTTCACAACGGCTTTCCGGGATAAACTAGAAAGATAGAAACTATGGTAAGATTTTGGTAAAAGAACCTAATAGAAAACACAAACATCCGACACCTTAGCTCACTCGATAGCGTGTTTGTCTACCGAGTGAAGGGTCCCGGGTTTGATTCCCGGGATGGGCGAAAATTTATCATTGTGTGTTTATCTTTACACCTTGATAAATTAACGGACGTGGACTGGATGTTGTGTCTGTCCTAGTCTTACGGCGGGCCTAGTACTAGAAACAGTAATGGATGTAAAATGAAGACAATACTGCTTACGTTGCACATTTATTATGTTTTGGCAAATTATTATTAGAGTTATTTCATAAGCCTTGATAGTATCCATTACAAGTGACAGATGAAGATCATATTACTTGGCGTATGAATACGTTAAATGATGTTTTTATATCCACAGCCTCTTAGTACCCACTCGGGATATATTATGTGTATATATATTATATACATACTTTAACTATCTCAGTAGGATAGGAATGACAATAGGCGAGATTTAGAGGTAACGTATTGGTGTTTGTCTGGATGGAGATTGGAAAACCTCACCACACCCGAACTGGGGAACTCAATCATCCCGTCACCAGCAATATAGAATAAGGGATCATCCATAAACCACCTAACGCTCCTGGTGTGGTGGGGGGAAGGGAGGTAGGTGGTGAGCTCTAATGTCTACATGGTGTTACATGGGGGGATGGTGGCCACATCACAGTGCTATGACACAGATCTTATACTTAAATTATAATGTTAAGAAAATGATATTATTTTTCATCTCTTCACCGTTCGTCAACATATTTATATAACATATTACGCGTCTATGGTATAATTAGTGGTAGAATTATTAGCCAGTACTAATTTACTGTTGCCCAGCGGACGCCTGGATGTATTAATCGTACATCCTTTCCGCGGAGGCTCTTTCCATGTCCCAATGAGATGAGGTGATGGTGATAGCGAGTATGAGGATGTGAATTTGACTTAATACTAATCAACCAAACCCTGATGACCGTTGGGGTAATTCCCCTTTCGGAAAAATACCCAAGGGACCAGCCGGAATTGAACCCAGGACCCCTATACTCTAGCTAGTAGCCAGGTGCAATTGCCACTACAACCACGGGGCCGATTAGTACACAGTAGAGATAACTTCTGATTCTACATTAGTTTTTTAAACCCGATCCCTCTTTTAGTGTCACAAAATCTTCCGTTTGTAATTACATTACTCTTGATCGGGAAAGCTAAATCACCGGAATGGTTTAATTATACTCAACAAATGAGAACCTGTACCTGGAAGAATAGTCAAAATGGAAATATACATATTATCCAAGGGAACTTGAGCCCGAGAACCTCTAACCACTTTATCCAAGGTCACTTTTACTAAGGTGGTGAATCTGAGCTCTCACACTCTAAGTAGATTCTGACCTTAACACAGCTTGAGATTAAAACTGAGCAGGTGCCACCAATCCGGGCATTCACTGGTCTACGGATGCAGGCTCACCATAATCTGAATTACTATAAATGGGAAGATTGGGGTTCGAATCCAGCCTGGATGGTAATGGACCTATAACTTTTTCTACCCAAATGATTATACACTTATCCCAACTCGCAACCACAAAAATTGCTTGGATTACACTTTCCCATTCCTAACACATTTACCTTCTCTAAACATCTACTCTAACACAATTAGTATCGATATGCAGATATCCAGGACGGGTAGTAAGACATTGTGTCGGCGTCTAAGTAAACAATAAGACCTAATAGCGGTAATCGAACCCTGGAGGTTAGATAGAGCTTGACGCGCCCCGGTGAGCGCGTGTTAACATCCTGACCTGCCGTAATCTGACGGCAAGGAGCGCCGCCCAGCGGACAAGACGATCCCTACTAGCGTGTACTTCCTTCCTGAGTTCGGCGGCCTCTTCTGCCTCCTCCTCCCCTTCACCCCTCTTCCGCGAGTAACGGACCTCCCTTCTTCCCCCTTGCTCTCGGTTCCATCACAGCGCTCTCTGCCGTCCAAATAAACACGGGACGAGACGCAATTCGCAACAACTCATTTATATACTTTATTATTAATATTATTTTATTGTTATTTTTTAACACCTGCTATAATACTTCATTATTATTATTATTATTATATTATTATTATTATTATTATTATTATTATTATTATTATTATTATTATTATTATTATTATTATTATTATTATATTATTATTATTATTATTATTATTAGCACCGCGTCTTACTACCCGTTCGGGTTATACGCACTTACGCTAATGTGCAATGGTAGGGTGATTGTGAGATGAAATGGAGGACCTACAGTTTAACGTGGAATCCGAACCACGATGGAGGACTGGCATTCCTCACATTCACAAGTTGTGATTAATACACTATATTATTATTATTATTATTATTTTAACACTGGGCCTTACTAACCGTTCGGGTTATACGCTTATATGCTAATTATGCTAATTGTTTTAAGGATTATTTAGAGGAAGTGTACCCGCATCTATGTGGTGGGAGAGTGGAAAATCATCTTGGAAAAAACCCACATCAGTACACCCGACCGAGATTCGAGCCTCGATCTAGCCATCATCGGCAGTCTAGCCTACTGCAAGGGTAGCGCGTTTAGACCACGTGGCCACCGAGGCGGGTCATTATTTTATTGTTATTAATATTAAATTTGAAATCCAACTTTATGAAGTTAATTTGTGACAAAAGTGGTTCAGGTTTTTGAAAATTCGGATGGTTGTATTCAGAGGGGAAAAATTATTATCTACAGGAAAAACTTGATTTATTACAAAACTATTTTATTTTAATGTAAATTCCTCTTCTTTTGTGGAAGGTCACAGGGCCGCAACAAAGCTTCACCATTTAAATCCATATTATATTGTACTAATATAAAAAAATAATAATAACATCTAAAAAAAGACCTTTCAAAACAGATGAAATATTTGAGAAATTAATAAATGCGACTATAAATTGGATAGTAATGGATAAGAATATCCAGCACGTGAGTGGGTGGACAAGGACTCTCATCTTGATCGCGGTGATTCGGATGGTCAGCGTTCGTATGGTTGCTGTTCTATGGTATCAATCATTATATATAGTAGTGTTAACAATAATCATCTCTATTATTAATTGCTCATGATCAGATCCTGTTTCTAGTCTTAGCTTTGATATGTAGATACAAAATTCACAATCTTTTTATTGCTTCATTTGCTAAAATAGATTTTTTTTTAATTTACTGTTTACTATAACTTCACCAAGTCGGAGGATCTGAAAGATTTGTCTCAAAGATATGACCATGCTTTTGTATCATCTGAAACAACTTTGTACCTCACTTTATGAGAGATTCTGCTCTAAGCCTTCAAAAACCTACATTGATTTATAACCCGAAAAAAGAAAGCCGAATGATTGAATTATAATAATAGAGTTTCTATAGTATATTTTAGGCTTGCATTTAAAAGTTTACTCTTCATCATTATCATCATCATAAACTGTTTACAGCCTCAGTTCAGTAAAACGACTACATCTTCCACTTTCCTTCTCCCATTCTTCCTCCTTTAATTGCTTTCATTCTTCTCTTTTCACTTACACACATTCTGTTATCTACTTCTCCCATCTCTTTCTTGACCTGTCTTGTTTTCCTCTTACTACTCCGTTTACTTACACTGTATTTCTTTTCAGAGGGAACTGCATGGTTACTACTGGGAAACAGCGTTGCCATTCTCTCGTTTTCGTGTGGTCAATCTCCCCTCGAATACAAGACAAGTTTCGCAACACTGGTTAGTCGATGTTGCCAGTAGCTCCCTCTTACCCCAGCACACCACCTCCTGACATGACCGAGAATAAGGAGACTTGGCAACAGTTAACCGAGAGAGAGCGATGATAAAACTTTTCTCCATAAGACCTGGAGCTCCCTCGGCGATGATGTTGGATGTAGCTTTGATATACCACCGAAACTAGGATATGTTGTGGTGGTTGAAAGTACATAGCAGTTGTTTGTGACCCACGTCTTATAGTAGCCATGCATTATGCAGTACTTACATTAATGAGAAAGGAATGAGGAAGGAAGCGTTTAAGAGGTAAGCTACACGCATTAGCGTGGAAGGAGAGTGGGAAACCATTTTAAGAAAAACCGCTTGCAGCCCCCGAGTACGTCCTGTGCGGCCCGCCATTTCAAACTGAAATGCTTTAAATTCCAGAAATAAACCACAAATTAGGCTTTTGTAGCTGACGTAGACGCTCGCTAATTTCCATCTGTTTTAAAAAATTGTAAATATAGTGTTACTTATGTAATGACCCGCCTCGGTGGCCGCAAGGTCTAACGCGCTATTTGGTGCACTGATAATGGTTTTCCTAAGATGGTTTTCTACTCTTCCTCCAAACAAATGCTGGTATACTTCCTATAAATATAACCTTCCTAATCCCTAAAACCAGTAGAGTAATTCGTACATGAGCGTATAGCCCGAATGGGTAGTAAGACGCGGTGGTATAAAAAATTGTATAATGTATGAATGGATGGATGAATGAATGGGTATGGGTATGTGTATGTGTATGCTCTGTATTTGAGGCATTAGGAATGATAAGTCTCATGTGTGGCCCCCGGCTACTTCCCAAGAACTTAAGCGGCCCTCAGTCGGGGAAAAGGATGAACATGTCTTCCTTAAGCCATTCATCCATTGAAGCGGTTATCAGATTTAAAATCCTATGCAGTAAATAATTAGCATCATGCAATTAGGGATATTCTATTAATAATCGGCCATTTATCCTTAAAAGTACCTTACAATGTTAACCCCCCACCCAACGTCGTATTCAGTGCATCCATTTGGGATCGAAGGCCTTTCAATTCATAAACCAATTGCTCTAGAGTATTATTTGAATAAATATGAGGAAAGGAAGTCAAAATGAAGTGAATCACAATCTTCCTGGAGGAAGAGGATGGTACTTTGTGGAAAAATAAACGTCCTTGGTACAGGAAACATCCAGAGTCAGGTACACTATCCGTGTGACCAATCCTAAGAATAAAAAAGACGTTTTTCCGCCATCATATTTTAGACTGTCAAGTTGGTAAAGTTCTCGACCTCTGAACCCATCTACTAGTATGTTGGTTGCATTGAGAAATATTTCCCTGTGAATGACCCGCCGGTGAATCTTCACAGACAATAGTCCCGGGATCGACTCACCGGTGAGGAGATCCCATTGTTCGACGGCGGACGTATGACGTCAGCGGGCCAACATACCGATTGAGAAAGAGAGGTCAGGGTTATGGGATATGTAGCAAACTCGACTTCTTTTTTTTTTTACATTTTACTTGGATATATGAAGGTGGAGTTGGAGGGGAGGTTCACCTGGTGATTCAACTTAGCCACGGTAGATAGCTCTGTTTGCACATCTCGGCGTTTACAACATTTAAACCATCAGTCTCGAATTTCGACAGACACACGAAATAATTGGCTGCCTCTCACTCGTTCACGTGACCGCATTGGGTACTTGTGGCTGTGAGGAGGGATATGAAACTGTCTGTTTCGTAAAATGTTCTATCATTATTATTATTATTATTATTATTATTATTATTATTATTATTATTATTATTATTATTATTATTATTATTATTATTATTACTATTAAAATTTTCCGTTTCACATCTCTGCTTACATGGTGCTCCCAACATCAGAAAATGGCTACATATCCGTCACTGTCAGTAGAAGAATAGGAATGTTTATTCGACAAACCCTATTGGGTTGAAAAAATAAGTACAACGGAATGTCCATCTAAATACACCCATCCGGGATTTGAGCCCAGACCTTCCCTTCACCGGCTAACCATACCAGACGAGATTGACTTCTTACACCACGTGACCGGTGGTGTTGGGTCTAAAGAGTTGTTGTATAAAATTATCAAGTCCGTAAACCCGCCTCAGTGGCGTAGTTGGCTAACGCGCTAGTCGTGTTGAGCTCGACCACCGAGGACGGGGAGATCGAGGTTCGAATCTCGGTCGGGTGAACTGGGGGGTGGTTTTTCCTAAATGGTTTTCCACTCTCCCTCCACGCAAATGCGGGTTCACTTCCTCTAAATTCAACCTTCCCAATTCCTAATCCATTAGAGTAATTAGTACTTAAGCGTATAACCCGAACGGGTAGTAAGACGCGGTGCTAAATATTAAAAAAAAAAATCCGCAAAATTTGAAAAAAAAAAAAGTTCAATAATTTGTGTAAAATGCTTTATTTTAGAGAGGAAAAAAAGGGTAAACTTTTAATCTCAGTGTTGGGATGCTAAGAAACATCAAAACATATGTGCTAACATTTCAACTTACTTTATTTATGATTTGAGTTACTAAAAATACTATGTACTGCACAGAATTTCTCTCATTTTTATCTTAAAATAGAAATTTACTAAAAACTCGTAAGATTTGTGAAACGAAATAAAAGGTATATACATTGTTGTACAAACATTACACCAAAAGTCATAAATGAAATAATATAAACTGTTTCTTACTAACACTATGACGTCCATGGCATTAGGGACTAGGAACACTGTTACAGATAATTTGAGCAAAGAGAAATATCTTGATCCAACAAAGAGTATAAGAATCAAATTCCTTTTCAAAGACATGAATTAAAAGGTATTTAATACATTTGATTAAACCTCAGATATTATTGGTTACACACCAATATATTTAAAATAAAAGATGTATATCTTTAATAGTACTCAAAATACTATCTACCGTTAACCCCGGTAGGCTTGGGGTAAAATGTTCGCCTCTGGACCCGATATTCGTGGGTTCAAACCCAGCTTTTCCGCAAAAAGTTATGATTATTTTTGCACGAAATGTTTATTATAGGTAGGCACTAATAAGAGCTACAATTTAAGCCCTAAAACAAGTTCCTACGATAATTACAATCCCTGTAATTAAATGTCAAAAAATGGCAATTTTTCACGGTTTTGATTTTTTTAAAGTTGTGAACCACACCTTAAGCGTGAAAATACCAGTTTTCGGCACTTTTATGAATTTTTTTAGCGTCAAAGCTACAAGCCGACTTAGTCCAAAGTATATACATTCAATTTCTATGATTTTTCTCCTAATTATCACGTTTAGAAAGTGGATGGTAAATTTATTTTAAGAAAAAACTATCTTACCTGGACTAAAGTAAATAAAGCCCATGTCGATTGTGGCATGTAAAAGAACCCTGAAAGGTATGTGAAAATACCTTTCCCGAAAAAATGTGTAGGGCCTTTCGCTCTCGCTCATAGAAGTTTTCATGTCCTGATATGGTCAGTCAGTTCAGAAAGTGCACGTTAAATGCCTCATATAAATAAAATAAATATCGTGTCTACCAATCACAGCTAAGTAAATTAGGTGCGCGCGCATCGAAATAAATGTACCGATGACAGCGAAAGGATTCGTTGCTATGACAACATATTTATTCAGGCAATGGCAAACACTAATGTATAAGTTTTATATAATATTTTAAGTGTTATAAATATCTTTATTATGATTTTAACTAAACACATTTCAAGTTTATCCTCGTCGTTTTATCAAAGAAATTGTTTTAATGTCTTTTATTAATTTGCTGAGTACTTGGCGCTTACTCCTTGCTGTAAACGATTTTCTTTAGAAGAGTTTTACCGGATGAAGTCTTAGACTAACTCATCGGTTGGGACGGTCACCTGATTAGGGATTGGGACTGTGTTGATGCGAACATAATTTCTAAGGACCACGGACTGTAGAAACGAAGGCTGTAGTTGGGGCTTATGACCATGCGAGCACCGGGTTCATGTGAGCCTAATAAACCAAACTGTAGGGACGGAGGGGGGATACGGGATGGGGGTGCACGCCGCACAAACCTCCTGAGGACACCACGTGGCCCGCACAAGGTCGTCAACCGGTCCAGGCCAACATTTATCTGGACTGTTCCCGAGGAAGCTGTGCCGCTTGCCTGCGCGTGATAAGAGCTATGTAATGCATTTAGCATCACCTTCTCAAGGACCCGGCTCGGTGGGAACACGTGGATAAAGGTGTCAATCTCGTGTTGTCTGGTTTATCATGAGAGTGGTCAGGGTTTAGATTCCGGCTAGTTCCACCGAAGGTAACGTATACTAAATGGTTTCCTTCTCTTCCACCACACAAATTTGGGTACATTTTCTCTATGGCTGCAATTTCTAAGGCAGCGTTTTTTTCACTCGTAATGCCTTGGCACATTTGTGTTCCGCGGGAGTTTTGGAATATATAAAAAATGAAGCGAGAAAAACTTAGATGAATTAAAAACTAGGTTTTTTAATTATAAAATCTTTCTTTAAAAAAACTGATGGTGTGTCTTGAAAATTCTGGTGCCTTGTTCAGTGTGCCGTGAGTTTAAAATCCCTGAAGGCAGCACTCT
The DNA here is from genome assembly GCA_033556935.1 of Timema podura. Lineage (NCBI taxonomy): Eukaryota > Metazoa > Arthropoda > Insecta > Phasmatodea > Timematidae > Timema > Timema podura. Next base: position 17,459,679 of record JAVRXN010000001.1, on the reverse strand, counting down.
TGATATAGACTGGACTGGTAATGATGGGGAAATCATGGTTGGAATCCCGGTTGGGTGAACTGAGTTTTTTCAGAAATGGTTTTCAACTCTCTTTCTCTCTCTCTCCGCGCAAATGTGGGTACACTTCCTTTAAATTCAACCTTTATAATTCTTATCACATTAGTGTGACTAGTATAACTACATGCTTATAGCCCGAACGGGTAGTTAGACTCGCAGCATTGATTTTATTCGAATTGGAATCGGACATGGATTAAAATACTGTCCAAAGGGGCTGCTATCAAAATATCGTGCTTTTTCAACATTCACTCAAACAATTTGTTCTACAAACACAAATTAGCACCATATAACTACCCACTTCTGTGGCTGCGTGGTCTACCACGCGACTCTCGCAGTAGACTAGACTGCCGATGACGGGGAAATCGAGGTTCGAATCTCGGTTGGGTGTACTGAGGATTTGTTTTCCAAAATGGTTTTACATTCTCCCTCCAAGAAAATGTGAATGCACTTCCTATAAATATAACCTTCCTTAAAATCATTAGCGTAATAATTAGTATATAAGCATACACCCCAAACGGGTAGTAAGACACGATGTTAAAAAAAGTTCTACAAATTTAATTTAGCAACATTGAACTAATTAATTTGATATGAAATGCCGAACATAAAGCAAAATTAACTTAAGTGATTAAAAAAAGATTGTACTTCAAAATTTGGGTTTACCTTATAATTTATTGCAATATTTGAAGCTTTTGTAATCCTTGTTGTATTAACTATCAGGTAACCTGGCGGTCTAAGGGTAAGGTGTTAGAACTCTGTGCTGGGGGTCCAGGGTTCAATCCTCGGTCCCAGCACAGATTTATCTGATTGCCAAACCCTTCCTTCACCTCTGACAAGACGTGTATTAATCACAACTTGTAGATGTGGGGAATGCCAGACCTCCACCGTGGTTCGGATCCCCCGTTAAACTGTAGGTCCTCCATTTCATCTCACAATCACCCTAACACTAGACATTAGCGTAAGTGCGTACAACCCTAACGGGTAGTAAGACACGGTGCTAATAATAATATTAACTGTCAGCTAATATAAATTTGGTAATCATGTTAATCTCAATAAATTTTCCCACGGTTCCTTAAAATCTACCACAACAATGTTTTACTTCCTGTATTTAATTCACAATTGGACACAATCTTGCTTCCAGGTATGCCGGCACAATTATGTATAAGAAAATAAAGGTGTATTTGCGTTTTAATTTAATCTTATAATATTATGTTATTTGATGCTTAAAATATATTTTGTATGTATTACAATTAATGTTCAAAATTAGTAATTTATCTGATCAGTTAGTTTCTATTAGCTAAATATGAATCTCAATATATATTTTTTATTTTTTATTTTTTAAAGTGAACTTTATTTGTTATTTAAAAGAAAAATATAGCTTTAGTCAAGGTTTGGTTTCTTCTGTCTGAAGACTATAGATGTGTATATCTATACTTGGCATTTTTACTTGTTAAACTGCCTCCCATCTACACTAAGCTATATCAGGGCCCTAGGCCCCCTTAATCAAGGGGGGAGATTATAAGGGGGAGTTCTACACTATGGACATACTAGCATGTTTTTCATCAACTTAAGATTAGGGTTTTATTCTTCCCTTTCAAATGGAATTATTGTTCATAACATCACAATATTTAATAACTTATCTTAGAACTAATACTATTACTATCTTAGAGATAAGAGAAAAAACCATTCATAAACGCAAAAAAAAAAAATTTGATTACAGTTGGAGTCAAACCAGAAACTCATAAGTGAGTCACCTTATATCTGAATCGTATTAAAAACTATTTTAATAAAATAATACTCACAATCTATTTTTGGTAGTCCTTGTGCGACACATTTTGGAGTCTTTATTTTTAATGTTCCTGATTTAAAAGTAGAAACAAAAAAATGTTCACAATCAAAATAATTACCACAGCAGTTTATCTAGTTTTAGAACTTTCTTATTTATAAACGATCTACTCAAATTGTTCTAAATTAAATTAACGGTACTCGAAGTCACGTCAAATACGGCAGCGCACAATACAAGTGAAATTCGTTAAACTACTAATTTATTTTTTAAACAATGCACTAAGAAAATAATTTCAATGTCACACAATAAATTAATTTTTTACTTAATTCGTAAATTAAAAAAATAGTTTTCGTTACGATTATTATGAATATCTCGAATAAGTGTATCTCACTACTCCTTCTCAGCACATGCCCATCAACTGATGAGAACTATTCCGAAGTGAAGAACTGCACTCAACCTTCTTCACGAATCACAGTCACTCAAATGGCAACACGATTCGCTAAACCAAACATATTTAAAAAAACTGTACTCCTCTAGAAAAAATCCTTCCCAAAAAAAATAGCCGACTCGGTACGAATAAATTCCGCCAATAAGACGCGTCGACTCACGTGTCTCGACCAATCAAAACTCAAGACGCCTCCCCACTTTTTTTTTCTTCTTTATAGCCTCCCCTATTCCGGCGCATTCTGCCGTTTCAAGGGGATTCTTTCGTGCTTCGTTGACCAAGTAAAAATATATTTATATGAAGAAGACGAAGAAAACAAAAGATAGAATATCAAAAAGAAGAGATGCGATCTTCTTCGGTCGGATACAAAAAAAAAAGGGGGGGGGGGGAGCGAGGGAAAGGATGTTGAATTAAAAGTTGCATGTTTATTTTTCTTAAAATTAAAAATCTATGAAGGATTATGTTCTTATATTGTTTTGTTTCTCAAGGTAGAGGAAGTGAACTTCGTGTTCGATAGATTCAGGGATACCCGATCTGCAAAAGGCAAACATTCCGGATAAGGTCCTTTTTGGCGAGTACAAAAGAAACGATCCAAGCTGAGACGAAAGAGGTGTTATAAAAAAAAAGATTAAAAGAAAATAATCAGGAAAACACGGAGAGATATTTAGACAGCTCGCGATATAAGTTGAAACTTCCAAGTTGGCTCGTTCGAAGGACACGCAAGACACGTCAATGACAAAAATATATGTTTTATCGAGAATAGATAGCTTTGTTGTGTTTTTTTTAAATATTTTATCAGCGTCTTATTATCCGTCCAGACAAATGGTGGTAGGGCCAATTAAAATTTAATTTATATGAAGTGTACCTGCATTTGAAGATAATTCGAGTAAGAAACAATTTATGAGAAAACACCTGCATACACACCCAGCCGGGATTTAAACCCCAATCTCTCAGTCACCAACAAATCAGATGATAAGATTACACTGCCACCTTTCCTCGCGTAACCACTGGTGTGGATGGTTTGATAGTTATCTAACACAACACACAGGAACGAAAGTGTTTTTTTTTTAATTTAAAAAGTGATGTGGCTATTTTAAAAATAATTATTTTACTTGAACCCTAAACATATTATTAATCTAAGGGGAAAGGATTAGAAAGGTGAATATGCTAGAGTTTGACTAATAAATGTGTGAAACAAACTGTATTGTAAACAATTAACTATCCCACACCTATAGCCTGATTTTTGTATGAAGAACAGCTTAGAAATTTAACAACTTTTTTTACGACCAACATTGTTAACGTTTTATCATATTATTTGTGTTATTTTATAGGTATTCATAATATCTATAAAATGTGTCAGCTTCATGACTTAATGTATGAATATATTAAAATTGTTTTAGTAACTTTAGTAACTACCAGATAATGTTCCTCCTACCGAAATCAGGGTATAGCTGTGTCGATATTTGAGCAGGATTACCATAATTTAGTGTGTTAGTTTGTAGTGATATTAGTTTGCTGTCACGCCACTGTATGAAGGAAAGGAGTTTTCCCTAACTGTTTTCCGCTCTCCCTCCCCACAACTTTTGGTACACTTCCTCTACATTCAACTTTCCTCGTCCCTAATACCTAATACATTAGCGCAGTTAGTATATAGGCGTATAACTTTGACGGCACCCTATCCCTTTCTTGAGCTAGTTCTATCCAGTCCACCTCAATACACCCTATCCCTATCTTGAGCTAGTTCCATCCAGTCCACCTCATTACACCCTATCCCTATCTTGAGCTAGTTCTATCCAGTCCACCTCATTACACCCTATCCCTATCTTGAGCTAGCTCTACCCAGTCCACCCCATTACACCCTATCCTTATCTTGAGATAGTTCTATTCAGTCCATCTCATTACACCCTATCCATATTTTGAGCTAGTTCTATCCAGTCAACCTCATTACACTCTATCCCTATCTTGAGCTAGCTCTACCAGTCCACCCCATTACACCCTATTTTTTTCTGTCCCATTCTAATGTTATCATCCCATCTGCGGTTAGATCTTTCTAATGGTCTCTTCTAATTGGGCTTACCAGTCAGAACCCTGAACACGGCTCTGAATTCTCTAATTTTCGCTGCATGTCCTGCCCACCGTAGCTTACGAGATTTGATTACTACCCTAACAATGTATGGTGATGAATACAGGACATGTAACTCATTAGTATGTGACCACCTCTACTCTCCATTATCTTCATCCCTTATTTTAACAAATATGTTCCCAAGTACTTTGCTTAGATTATTTGTATTGATATTTTTATTCGCCCCGGTTATAATTTCAATACGGGAGGTATTCTATTGCCCCCCTTTCTAAAAGAGGTAAAATCTGTAACCAAGGCCAACAATCCCTCGATAACGCCTCTGTTGTAATAACCATGGAAGCCAACAACAAGAGTATTAAAACAGACTTCTGATGAGAACTCGTCGGTTGATAAACTGGCCGCCCCTGGAAGGGTTACCTCCGTGCGGTAAGATGTACCCTTACCGTTTGGGGAAGGGGTGCTCGCCCTTCCTCAGCGCAAGGCCCTGCCCCTCCCGCCAACACCCCCGGAGAGCGAGGAGATAAAGAAACAGTTCCAGACCTCGGACACTGTGACAGAAGTGGTCGACATCCTATGGATGTTGTGTATGCTTCTGTTCGAGGTGGGGAAAAACGCTCTGCTGTTCTGTTGCGTCGCCTTGCAGCTGGTCGGCGCCGTGTACAGACTGGTCACCAACCTCAGCACGTGAGACTACTTACACTCCGATACAAACACTATAGGTATAACGCCTCCTCGCCACCCGCCAGGGACGCCATTAGGGGTGTGTGAACGCGCGGACCACACGGGGGTTCCCCGCGCTTGCTTAGGGACAGAGGGGGAAAACACAAGTTGGGTGGGAAATTTTCAACTGCGCGCTCAATAGTAGCCTCCCTGATAGCGATCTAGCGAATTTGTCAGAGTGTAAAAACAATAAAAACATAATCATGCGGCTTGGTTTATTGAACGAGTGAAATGAGTTCTCCATTTTAACTCCACCGATTTGTATTTGTCTGTCTCTGGCGGATATGTCCCACGATAACTTTTGAACGCATTCACCGATTTAATTCAAACTTGGCACGGTTGTTCTTGGTATCTTTATACAGATAAAGTTTTTTGGGGAAGAAAATCGAACGAAGGGTTGGCAGGAAATCAACCCTTTTATGTTTTTAAAAAAAACCACGGCTTCTAGCATTAATGAATACATTATTTACTTTTAAGGCATTTCCTGATATCTTATCCGACTTTAAATTGATATATAGGTGCAAACTACTGTAATAGTATTAAACAAACATTAGGTTTTAACTTTTTTTTGAGTGGGGGGGAAGGGGTGGCAAGGCAGGTAAGTGGTGGCTCTGCAAATGAACAAAGTTTGTCCCGGGATCGACGTCTACTAAGGAGCCACCCTCCCTTCCACACATGTTTACTATTCTTACTGTACCATCTTGCGACGCACTGTCCTCAAATGACGTCACGGCCATGGAGACTACGCATGCACAGCCTCTAAGTATTGAGTATATATTATCACGATCATTTTAACTTATGTGGTATGGCAGGAAACGCGAGTTAAGGTCCGCATTTTTATGATCAAAATAAATAAAATAACTATTCATTTGATACGTTTATTTTATTTTTCCACACAATGTTTACCTTAGTGGCTTAACAACGTGTACAATAATAAAGGTACCTACGTGACGTCAATTAAGTATCTGCCAAAGACGTCTGTGCTGTTTATGTCTCAGCCAACCAATGAAACTCGACACATTGAATGACATTGCTATAAAATCACTTATTTTATCCATGCACTCCCAAAGATCACACACCAAAACCTCATTTTGGGGAGAGTTAATTTATTGGAATAATAGGAAACACGAAAAACACAATGAATCAAACTGAAAGTATAGGTCTATATTATTTTGTATGTTACACGTAACAAAAACAATTCATCCTCTGAAAATGATGCTACAGTTGTCTAACTTTAAATGCACAACTACGGACACAAATATTGAACAGTATATAATTAAGATAACAATAGGTTTCCAGCTAATTGTATTGCTTGCTATTTGTACGTGTTTTCATATAGATACATATCATTTTCAATGAAAAGGTAGAAGTCTTACTTTGACTTATTACGCTATGGCCCTATCTTATAGCCTACACCATAGTGGAACCAAGTCAGGTAGGGCTTGCTAACTTTCAGGGTAAACTGAGGGGGAGTGATCATGTTAAATCAACCCCTAAAGACTCATTTGTCGTAAATCTGAACAGGGTATGGCAGTGGCTGCTCGTCGTGATATTCACGCTGGTGCTACTGACGGGACTGGTGGCAAGGTACGAAATGAGGATGGAAGAGACTCCGCCGCTGAAAGGTTTGCCGACAAGATGGGTTTCTGACGGCACTGCTGCCATCTCTCCGCCAGCCTTCACAACTACAACAAAACTACTCGCAACTATAGGCCAACAGAGAGACCGATTTAAATTTATGAAATATGATTTACACATGTTTATTAATCAGACTAGGCCCTATAATGTGTTTTTAAATTGAGCTGTGGGATATACATAGAACAGTGAGGTTAGGAAAAATAACGCATGTTGCAAAGAGAAACTACAGGAATCGTCTGTGTTTCATCCAAAGTTTTTGTGGAAATAAATCTTATTATTAATTTAGTTTAGAGTGTTTCCATTATATTACATAAAGCGGCTATGGGCTTAGGGAGAGGAGGGTTTAATGGGGTTCAAACAACTCCCGAAGTTGTCCAAAATTGTTAATATGAAGCTTATGATGGCCTTGTATCAAACATCAAATGGGTAACATATAAGCATTACTTTTCGAATAAATCGCCAGGCAAGGACTACTTCAAATAGTTTATAGAAGAATTAGATTTTTTTTTAATTTCCAGGCAATTTCACCCTAAATGGCTTCTAGAAACATCCAGTTTTTTTTAAAATATTGGAAGGGGACTACTCAAATATCATTTGTATGCATATAAGATTTTTTAAATCCAAGCAAAGATCACTCTAATTAGCTTATAAAAGCATTCAATTTTCTAAAATGTGTTGGGGGAAGACCACTTTCAATAGCTTCTAAAGACATCTAATTTTTAAAAAAAATCCAGACGACAACCATATCAAAAATCTTTCAAGGGCATCCAATTTTTAAATATTTGTTGGGGGAACAAACCACTTTAAATAGCTTTTAGGGACATCCTAATTTCTAAAATTTCTGAGGGAGGGGCCACTTCAAATAGCTTCTGGAAATCTAATTTATAAAAAATTCTGGTGGACTCTACTTAAAATAGCTTTTAGAGGCATCCAATTTTCAAATATTTGCCCAATATGGACGACTTCAAATAGCCTTTAGGAGTATCAGATTTTTAAAAAATGTCGGTGAGGGAACGTTTTAAATTTCTTTTTAAACTCTTCAGATGAGGACAACTCCAAACGTCTTCTGTGGGCATCGAATTTTCTACTTCGTTCAGAAATGAGCTAGACGCATAACTAGACCCTAGATTACCAATATTGAAACTATATTGTTATTATTATATTATTATTATTATTGGTATATAGTACTATTAGTGACATATAATATACATAAAAAGGAAAATTCCATTGTATGCAATAGTTTTACTTGTTGCAACTTGTAAGTACAAAAATTAAGTAATCTACAAACATTTGTATACGCAACAAATACTTATAATTTGCTTTTGATAAGAGCACGGTATTAATATTTGTATTCCTTTACTTTTTTATTTTTTACCACCTTTGAGGTCTAGTGGTCAGAGTTTCTGGCTACAGATCCAGAGGTCTCGATTCGATCCCCGGTTCTTCCAGATTCTTCTGTGAAGCAGTGGATCTGGACTCTGGAACGGAGTCGTCTCAGCCTCATGAGGGCAATTGAAGAGCTACTTGAATAGAGAAGTAGCGGGTTCGGCCTGCAAATGTTGGTACTATCTTCACCAACGTGCGCCGACCTCTCGGCCGGTATAGCTCGCTTGTGGGACTATGCCGTGGAGTTTTATTTATTTATCTTTCCATACCATACGTCCGTATTTCTACGCTTATTATTAGTTACCACTCTGGTCAAGGCAATTTTTTTTATTGTTATTGATGTCAGAGATGATAACTAAATAGCTAATAATTCGGTTGGCTGGGTCGACGGAAAGTGTTACCGCACAAACTTGTGAGGGAACGGTACCCTAAAAGTTTAAGAGTGTGACACTAGATCGGCCGTATTAAACCGTAATTGGTGAGGCCTGAGAAAACCTCATCTCGGACATAAAACGGCTGCAGGATACCGCAGAGTTGCTCTCTGCGAACAGTTATTTAAATCGAGGTTCCCACAAGATTTAGCTCCGCTGCAAATGAGGGGGAAACGCCTCATCTCCAAAAAGAGGGAGATACCGTTTCTACATTCTGAGAGAGTCTTTGAACTTGGGGCACATGGTATGGCCGAGAATGGCATTTCGGCTGTTTGGGATTATTGGGCTGATTTTGCTTTTTGAGTTACGGTTTGCAGTCTTAAATCTTTATCCTCGTGGTATTGGGGGGGGGGGGGGGTATATAATGAAGTGGTACTTATGAGTGAGGCTTTAAAACTATAGTTTATAGTAGTTAGTATACTATGAGCAGTGGCAGATACAGAAAAAAATTACAGGAGGGGCATTATGATACAAATACTGTAATTATATTGTTACCTTGCATCCTTCTCAAAAATGATATATTTATAAATGGACCCAATTGCCAATTTTAAACAAATTTGAAAAAAGTTTGTACTTGATTCGTAAAAAGTTTTGTCATGCTGATAAATAATTTAACTCTCTCAGTTTAAATTATAAGGAACATGAAATTAATGTTTTATATGTTCATCCTATACAGATATATGAGGTACAGTACCTCATTGAAAGTCATACATTTTGTTTTACAAAATGTTTTTCCAAATTTAGTATTCAGTATTCATTTCTTTGAGAAGAGAAAAGAGAACATGTTTTTTAAAAAAAACTCTTATTGAAGTTTTGACAAATTTTTCTGTATGTCCCCAATTTTTATTTTATTTTGATCTAAAGGAACTTTACTACGATAGGTGTATACTTTGGAAAAATGACCAGGGGGCACGTGCCCGGTGCCCCTACCCTGAATCCGTCACTGCCCGTGAGTGTTTTAATTGGCGCCTATGAATGATAGCGCTGTGGCTTTGGATTGTGAAGGGGTTTTTCCCACCTTGGAATGAAGGGGGTTGGCAATTTAGGTATGACTGAGCTGTGGGTGATCGAGGGGTTCCTTGATTGTGTATGTTTTATTATTTAAAAATAGGAAAATGATCTGTAAGGATTTTCTTTTCTTGTGAAATGGTTTGTTTTGGGTTTGCCCTTTCTTCCCATATCTGCTGCTGAACTAAGAATTAATCCCATCGTGAACTTAAAAGACCAGCATAGCCTGGGTTCTGGTGGGGCCAAAGGTATTAATGGTGTAAGTGGGCAAGCAAGCCCGGATTTAAGGGAGGGTAACATGGGCTAACGCCTCAGGGTTCACACAAAGTGTTGCAATTTTATAAAAATAATCGCTTTTGGCTTTTCAGATTGCATTCATGGGAATGTATTAAAATGGTATTGAAAGACATCCATACATTCAATCCGAGTTATTTATATTAACTTTAGTGCTTTATGTTGTATGCCTAAATTTCTTATTCTTCTTAAGTAAACAACCTGAAGGTTGGCTTGATGTGATTTATATCCATCCGAAGCCGGGCATGTACTCAGCTCTTCGGCTGGTTAGTGCTGCCTGCACAATCTGGTAGCAATCCCATAAACTAGGTGAGGTCAGGAAGTGAAGTGGTTCCTAATGGAGCCTAATAGAGCCTAGATACAATTTTCTTAAGCAGTCTTAATAAATCATTTCCAATCCACTATTATTATTATTATTTAATTTGTATTTTTAAATACATTTTAATCCAAGGTGTATAAAATAATGAGGTGGTCAGCATAGAAGAAGTGCACCCACATTGATATGGAAAATGAATGTAAAGCCAAGAGCTTTAATCTACAGGATGGAAAACAACCCTCGGCGTCCCATTGCCCAGCATTAGAACCCCGACCTTCCCATAAACGGTGACCAAGTGCGATACGAGTATTTCGCCTTAAACCACTCGGCCACCGATGCTGGCTAGGAAGCTAGACCCGTCGAGCAAAAACTCATAAAAACCAGAGACCAAGTGGGCTTATGACGTTCTCTGACTGGAGTTGTCCGGCGGTAGTAGGCGAACAAATAGGGGAGAGGGAAACTACAAATGTAATTACAGCTTGTGCTGTGACCCGCCTTAGTAAATTACATCACTCGATTCACAAAGATCCATTCTACGCTTCTATACCAGCTACCTTTAGTTTTCCGGGCGTTTAGCTCTTAAATGATCATCCAAAATATGTGGTTTTTGGACTTTTCAGAGAGGAAAATCTCAACTTTTAAACTGTTTATCCTGGTCTATATCTGTACAGTTTAGTACAATATATATTTTTAGACTCATGAGTCATGACTCATGTACCACTGTATTAAAAGTTGCATTCATATCTAAACCAAACGGAACATCTGATTAGCACTATCTCAGCTACAGTCCTATTTTCATAGGAATAGACTTATCTGACAACTATAAACGCTACGAGATCTATTTTAACGTATCCATACGTCAAGTCATGTGATCTGCAGCTGTCGCTCATGATATATATTATCAATATCTATAAGACACCACTAATATAGTAAATTGTTATCAGTGTTGATCGCAAAAAAAAATTGTTTGTACTTTCTAAAAGGTTTTTCCTATGAAAATTGGACTGTACTTAGGGCAGTCCCACATAAACATCCAAAATAATAGTAATAATTTTTAAAAAACACGCGAATATTTCGAGGAACTTCTAGACGACGGTGTCGCCTTCAACGAGAGTTGAGTTGGTCTCTGTTGCATTGTGGGAACAGAGATGTCCAGTTAGCGCAGATAGGGCAGCTGGACCGAGAAGCTGGAGTGGATGAGAAAAAGGACCCGGGGGGAGAGGAACGCGAACACCCTCCTCCTCCTCCTCCTTCCTCTCCTTCCTGCCGCCCCCTCTTTCGTTCGTCGCACGGTGTCTTCCGACATTCGTCATGCGAACCAGGGACCTCGGAAGAGCTTGTCGACACATTGTCACAATCACGATGTTGCAGGTTCGGTAAAACACTTCTTGTATTATTCTGTGTCGATCACGTGACGTGAAACAATCGATTATCTCGAGTGCAAACATAACTGGTCCATTTATATAAGTTAATACGTAAATATATAATCCAAGATTTAAAATTCGAATCGAAATAGGATATTTGTTTACTAGCTATAATCGGTCAATTAAATATCAAGCTTTGTAAATTTTTCTAATCGAAACCAAATTCTAATATTTATCTAGTTAAGAAAAGGCTTCAAATCGAATCCAAACATGTATAAAGCTTAATTATAGTGATTTATATATTTTGAATCAAGTCCACTAAAAAATTATTTCTCATAAAAACTGTGTTCAAGCAATGAATGGATTATTAATACTAAACAATTCACAAAATTTTGCATCCAAGTTAAATAATCTGATTTGATCCGTTAAAATAAAATGTAAATATGATGGGCCTATGATATGACATCTGAGATGAAATTGTTTCGTATTTTAAAGGTTAGGAATTGATTTTATTCCCATAAAGATTTAAATTATTGGGAAGTTTGACTTCTAGGTTTCGAATTTCTTATTAAATCATATCAAATCCGACTCTTGGAACTATTTGGAAATGAAACTTAGAATCGAATTCGAATAATTCGAATATAACAATCTGGAATATCGAATAGAATCTTTTTTTTAAATATTGAGATCCGGAATTTGGAATCAAATTTTAATCTTCTAATTAATAAAATCTAGAATTTCGAATCGAATACGAATCTTGGATGGATTCTGATTTGTAATTGAATTTTTTAAACTCTCCAAATACTACATATACATATCAGGATACATGTACATAAACAAATACATAAATAAATATAAATGTATATATACAATGTGTTCAGAAATGCATAGTCCAAACTGCACACATATAGCTTGTTTGAACAAAAAGTAATACAAAATCCCTGTACACTTACATCCGGAAAACTAGGCTAATACCATTAAATTGTGTTCAAAGTTTCGGCGTACACCACCGGGATAGCAAAGATGTTCAAGTATGCGTGTACAGCAAATTGCATAGGAGTTAGGCACACGGCACTGCACATGTAATAATTGCAAGCACTTTTTGTGATGTAGGACCGTAAATTATGACCCTCAGAACGTATTCACATTTCTAGATTGACTGGTTTGTTGTTTACTATTAATTGTGGTATATTCTGCTTCCGTGCTCCAATATGTCGAGAATTGTAGTGCCGCGCGCCAAACTCCTATGCAACCTGTTGTACACGCATGATTGAACAGCTTTGCTCTCCCGGCGCTGTACACCGAAACTTTGAACACAATTTAATGGTATTAGCATAGGTTTTCAGATGTAAATGTATAAGGATTTTGTATTACTTTTGGTTCAAACAAGCTATATGTGCAGTTGGGCTATGAGTTTCCGAACAACTGTGCATATATACATAACTACACATATCTATCAAAAATAACAACTGAATATTATATGATGTGAAAATTATACCAAATAAGTTGTCAAAATGTCTGATAAGACCCTTCTTTTGAAAATTAAACTGTAGCTGTTGTTGTTCTAAAGCAAACAATGCAAATGGAGGAAAGGTCGAACGAAGATAGAATTATCTGACCGCTCGCTGTGATCTGACCTCAGTTGAAAACTAACCTCGTATCCAACTGTATTCGAATTAATTAGACAGATACAAGGAAGGAATATTCAGGTCAAGGAAAGAGTTTGGGTTGAAGGAAGGGATCGGGGGGGGGGGGAGGTGATTGTACCTTGTAGGTGTACTGACCTAGGTTAATTTAGTTTGTAAGTCGAGTACTGACAATGATGTGTGCTTAAAAAGTGATGGCTGTAAACAAGAGATGGGACCATCGAACCCTCAAATCTCATGGTATTCGAGAGATTTGGGATTCGTAAAATTATAAAAAAATGCATCTGAATACAATTATTATGAACCTTGACTTAAAAAAAAATTATGCAAGTTTTGTAAAAGGAATTATATAGATAACTTGTGTATTTGTCAGGGCAACAAAATCAACAAAAGTACAAAAAATGATTTTATTATTATTATTATTATTATATTATTATATTAATTAATTACACTACGTACTTACTACCCGTTCAGGACCGAACAACCTAATGGTTTTATGGTTTAGGTAGGTTATACTTATAAGAAGTGTACACGCATTTGCGTGAAAGTAAAAGTGAAAAACAATTTTGTGAAAAACCCTTATGTAAAAACCACCCTCAGTAAACACGACCAAGACTCGAACCTCGATCTCCCCTCATCAGCAGTATATTCTACTGAGAGAGTAGCGCGTTAGACCATGCGGCTACCGTAGCGGATTATTTATAGTATAAATTTACTTAAAAAAAGGCGTTCGCTTTGTTGTTCATGACGTAATAGACAAGTCAAACAAAAATCATTTGTCATGACACCAAGCCTTGAACATCTTTAAAAAAAATTAAATGTGAAGTATTTTTACTTTAAATAAAATTGTACATTGTTAAGGATTTGAGGATTCGAATTTGCATTCGAAATTTGAAAGAAAATTTAAGATTTAGATTCTAAAATATAAGACTCGACCCATCTCTACAGTATAACCCCTCTAACTTGAGCCAAAGTAAATATTACTGCTTCCCAGAGTAAGCGGAGATTAGGGGAGTGGGGGTGGATTATTCCTCTTCTGAAGGGGCGGTGGGGAAGTACCAGATCAAGTTTGAGAGACAGATTCTTTGAAATTCTATCTCACCTTCCGTGGGGAAAAATCTTCTCACGAAAATCGTGGATTTCTGGTATCCTCCCAGAGTTCGTACCTCGGCGGTGTCAATAATTCTGTTTCGTGCATGGGGGGGAGGGGGAGGCAAGCTCACTTTTGTTCGAGACTCATTGTACAGTACCGTCTACAGATAGGGGACAAAGTATATTTGATTTTGGTGGGAAGAACCCTATGTAAGGCTTTTCTCCTACTGAATACTAGGATTCTGGTAGGAAAAAAAGGCCTTTCAGATATTTAGTACTCAGTTTTTAAAAAAAACCATCTGGAAGGCTTTTATTTTTAATATATACTAGAATTATAGTAGAAAAAAGGCCTTTCCGAATATTTAATTTATACCTCGAGTTTGATAAAAAGAACCATTTGGAAGGTCTTTTTTACGGTAGGAAACAAGGCCTCAATTTTGGCAGGAAGAAACCATGTGGAAGGCCTTTATTCCTACTATATTGTAGGCTTCTCATAGGGTAAAAGGCCTTCCAGAATTTTCTTCCTACCAAGACCGAGTATACCAATGACCTCTCTCTCCAGACACAGGCTAATTTGTATGGACGCCACTGTACATGATCAGCGAGATTTGTCTGACGACCAAGACCAATTCATGTCCTCGAACGATACGAAAACGATGTATAACAACCATAACACTAGTTTTTATCGATGAGTTCAACTCCTTGGCCCGATCGGTAACAAGTCCCTTTACCGAGCAAAGGAAAGCGTCCACTAACCCTCACCGGACGGACGTTCTTTTGGCCACAAACATTGTTTTGGTATTAAAAAAAACTCAAAATTACTCACCTTAACTCGTGTCCCTGCTCTACCACCTTAAAAAAATACACATTGAATACCTCAAATAAAATAATAATAGTTTATAGTTGGTATTTGTGGAGGGAGTGGTTTTGCCTGTCGTTTCTTGAGTGAATCCCCATAAAATGAATCCCTCTTGAAGAAATTTAAAATCTTTAATAGGTAATTTGGTTTTTTTAGCACCGCGTCTTACTTCCCGCTCGGGTTATACGCCTGTGTTAGTGATAAGGATTAGCAAGGCTTAATTTAGAGGAAATGCCCCACATTTGGGTGGAGGGAGGTCGGAAAACCATTTAGGAAAAAAACCTCAGTGCACCCAATCGTGAACGAACCCCGATCTCCCCGTCCTTGGCAGTCCAGTCCAACACGAGAGTAGCGAGTTAGACCACCGCCACCGAATAATTGTTGGTGCAATTCTTTTATAAGATCTTAATAAACTACAGTCCAATTTTCATAGGAGAATCTTATCTGACAGAAAAGTTTTTTTTATTACACAGCGTTTACTACCCGTTCCTGTTATATGCATAATGTACTAATTACGCTAATGTATTAGGGACAAGGAAGGTTGGTTTTAGAGAGGTGTGCCCACTTTGCATGGGAGGGGAGTGGAAAACCAGTCAGCATAAACTACCCGACCTATGTTCGAACCCCGATATCACCGTCATCAGCAGGGCAGTCTAACAAGAGAACAATGCCTTAGACCATTCAGCCACTGATGTGTGTTAGATATTATAAATACCTATAAAATAATACTAGTTATATAATAAAATGTAATCAATGTTGACAGTTAAAAATAAGTTTTTAACATCTAAAAGTTTCTTCCTACCAAAATACTACTACACTAGCGTAGAAATTGAGGAGAAACATAAAACTATATTATTAATAATATTTTTGAGGGTTTTAATCTCTAAAATGTCCCCCTTTCCTCGATACGGCCTTGCACCCCGTACTTTACGGGATTGTACCGTATTGACTGTCACTCTCCCCCGTATCAAGACAAAGAGATTGGGGTTTCCAAAACTCTCTCGTATTTTCACGACAATCCTAATATAGTATTTATTATTGTATTTTGCGATTTGGAGGATAGATACTGTTTGCACCGGTTGGAAAAAATGCGATGGCCTCGTCTGGTCTGGTTCCGCAGGCGACTTGAAAGACAAAACTAGAATCCTTCCTTACCTAATTAAAGAAGAGTTTTTTGCCCTGAAAGGCTACCCAGTTTACCAAATGTGGTGCGAGTCTGCACCCTCTAAATTCTAGATTATTCATCCTTATCCCGTTAGCGTAAATATGCCAACACTCCGGACGGTGGTAAGATATGTAACACGGGGTATAAGACATCTAATTTGGTAAATATTTATTTATAAAATGTTTAATTAAAATAAAACTGTTCATCTTTAAAGCCGTTATTTCACTTCACGGATATTTTTTTTAAGAATAAAAAATAAATTCTTTTTTAAAGTGTTTTTATTCAAAGTATCAAATTATATCCGTGTATATAGCCGCCACTGTATTTCCTACTTTATGTCAAACAATAAATCCAATTAATAACTCCCACGTAGAATATATGAACGCACTGAATTTGTTTTAGATAGATTTTTCCCGAGAAATCAGTTCCTCGTCTCAAGATATAAAGAAAAGACTGAAGGGTGCAACTTACAACTTGTAAGGTGAGGACAATGTATAGACTAGACAGAAGGGTACTTTTTACACCTTGTGAGGTGAGGACAATGTAGAGACTAGACAGAAGGGTGCTTCTTACACCTTGTCAAGCGTTGACAATGTAGAGACTAGAGAGAAAGGTGCTTCTTACACCTTGTCAGGTGTGGACAATGTATAGACTAGACAGAAGGGTGCTTCTTACACCTTGTCAGGTGAGGACAATGTATAGACTAGACAGAAGGGTGCTTCTTACACCTTATCAGGTGAGGACAATATATAGACTAGACAGAAAGGTGCTTCTTACACCTTGTGAATTGAGGACAATGTATAGACTAGACAGAAGGGTGCTTCTTACACCTTGTGAATTGAGGACAATGTAAATACTAGACAGAAGGGTGCTTCTTACACCTTGTCAGGTGAGGACAATGTAGAGACTAGACAGAAGGGTGCTTCTTACACCTGTCAGGTGAGGACAATGTAGAGACTAGACAGAAGGGTGCTTCTTACACCTTGTCAGGTGAGGACAATTTATAGACTAGACAGAAAGGTGCTTATTACACCTTGTGAATTGAGGACAATGTATAGACTAGACAGAAGGGTGCTTCTTACACCTTGTGAATTGAGGACAATGTAAAGACTAGACAGAAGGGTGCTTCTTACACCTTGTCAGGTGAGGACAATGTAGAGACTAGACAGAAGGGTGCTTCTTACACCTTGTCAGGTGAGTATTATCTAGTTACTCAGAGGATGTCCTCCAAAAACGCGAAGTCCTTACACCTTGGTGTCAAAGCAATTACTGATCTGTGTATCGGAACTAATGGAACACAGAACACCCATGGTGTGACGAATAGTCGCCTTCTTTTACTAAAGACATACTTCATTCGTGG